>JARLTB010000227.1:4575000-4827500 GCA_030141615.1 Unio pictorum
TATGTATGTATGTATGTATGTATGTATGTATGTATGTATGTATGTATGTATGTATGTATGTATGTATGTATGTATGTATGTATGTATGTATAACATATATGATAGACATGAATGTATTTTCCGCCTTTGAAAGTTTCGCCTTGAAATAACAGAGGTCCGCGCACTTGTTGAGGGTACACTTTCAAGGTATAGCTTTGAGTTAAGACGTCTTGCAATTTTTGCATTTCATGCCTGCCGCAGGGTGTGCCTTTGGATAGTGACACTTGTTGTTATAGGAGTTCTGCTTCTTTACGTTGTTTGGCTCGGTCAGATCGTTGAATGTTTTTCTAGGCTCTTTTATATTCTACCGTTCTTGTCGGCATATATTCGTTCCACCGCGATGGCACGGAAAATACATCTGGTCTTTAAGGATTGTTAATTTGATGCTAGGAAGATCGTCAACCAATAACACTTTTCTGCGTTGTCCGGACCTTGTGGAGGATAAACATGGGTCAAGACAGTGTCGCTTTTTCATCGGTGATGTGAAACTTGTCGTTGGATTATTGCACACGTTGACTCTTGTCGATGACTTTAAATGGTCTCAATTCTGATG
The DNA here is from genome assembly GCA_030141615.1 of Unio pictorum. Classification (NCBI taxonomy): domain Eukaryota; kingdom Metazoa; phylum Mollusca; class Bivalvia; order Unionida; family Unionidae; genus Unio; species Unio pictorum. The sequence continues at coordinate 4,575,593 of JARLTB010000227.1, forward strand.
GGCTGGTAAACTCGATCCAAACGGCGGGCTTGAGAATGTCGTGATGAATGGAAGGTCTTAAGCGATCGTCTTCTTTGGCTTGACATTGCCGTCTCAGTTTGGGTAACAAAGATTTATACACATCAGTGATGAAGCCCTCTGCTTTGTCTAACAGTACGACAGACTTGAAATCTTTAAACTTCACCGTGTACGTGTAGACCGTGGTAATACATTTCTTAGAGGGGTGCTTTTCCGTCTCTCGAAAGTGGTAGTACCATTCAAGGTTTACTAGTGGTGGTGGCCTTCGGTTTGGTGTAGACTATCTGAGTTTCGATTCTGGTTCACTCATGTCATCTTCAAAATCGGTTACATGAATTTGAGCCAAGACCTCCACTACTGTGCGAGGCGATAGGTCACGTTTATGCCTCTTATTTTCTTCCCTTTTCTCCACTAAAGGATGCGATCGTTTCATCTTGACTGCAACATTTCAAATGACTACATTTTAAACGCCATGGGTCCCTATATCAATTTCAGGCTAGTGTCTTCCTATGTAAATACATGGTCAGTAACTTCTCTCACATCATTCATTTCATTCTCACGCCGACCGGCAAGATGGAAGAGCCAACACAGATCCAACTTCTAATCAAAGTTTGCGAGGTGTCATACGAAAGTTTTCTTCAGACAAGTCGACGGACTACTCCCCCTCATTTCCAGATTAAGGTCAGGATATTGGCTATATCTGTCAGAAGAAAGCATTGCACTACATAGTATCCAGACTGTCAACATTGCAAAACAGGTATCAGAAGAGTCAAACATCAAGATTCCTGTCATTGTTGTCAAGAGAAAGGACATTGGTCTTCATACTGCCCTAAGAAAGAACAGGAGCAAGAGGAAGAGATGGGTTACGAACAGGAAAAAGAAGAGGTACCCTCCAAAAGAAAGAAACCCGAAACGTTCAGAATGAGAAATAAGAAGAAAGGACGAAAGCGAAGAAGAAGAGAAAAACCTGTGAAAGTGAAGAAATTTAAAACAAAAACTGAGAGAGAGAGAGAGAGAGAGAGAGAGAGAGAGAGAGAGAGAGAGAGAGAGAACAAAGACACACAAGAAGTTTTTAAAGTGTTGTGTTGTGAATCGGATTGTAAAATTTGTACCACAATATAATATGAAGAAAATGTGTCTCTTAGTTTTGGTTTTCTAGAATAAGGACAAACCTGTATTCACACACGTTTATCGTGGGGCAAAACAAAGAATTTGGAGTTTTAACTGATTTTGGCAAAATGACTAGAATCTCATTTCGAGAGATGTGGTGGTCCTGAAGAGGACCGCTGAGTGTTGTTTGTTTTAAAAAATAAATAAATTGAAAACAAACAAATTCAGGAACGGGAAGAAATCAGCTTTAACTACCTTAAGCCATTGCCACAGCCAAGGCCTACTTCTGGACTTGCTTATGTCGATGATTTGGTAGAAATCATATGGGCTGGTATTTTATATGTAGTAGCAGGGTTGGGCTGTTTGGCTTGGGAAGGTCTTTTTCTCTTGGGTCGTATTAACGAAGTCTGATATATTTGTTTCACACTCCTTAACTCTGACAAAATTCTAAGATTACCGCCTGCGTGTCACTTTCCATGTTCTCGTTCTCTCCTGGGCCTTCTTTCTTCTCTGTTGCTGCATTTTCTTCCTGTCGTTTCCTTTTTTCTTGCCTCTTCTTCTTCTTCTTCTTCTTCTTTTTCTTCTTCTTCTTCTTCTTCTTCTTCTTCTTCTTCTTCTTCTTCTTCTTCTTCTTCTTCTTCTTCTTCTTCTTCTTCTTCTTCTTCTTCTTCTTCGTCTTCTTGCTGTTGAAGGAAAAAAGCTTATTCTGATTTTTTTCTGCTGCTATGCAAATTCAATTTCTCCAATTCTTCTTTCTGTCTCTGTTTAAAATCCTCGACAAGTGGTAAAGAAAGAACAGGCGGTGAAGGTGCTGATACCGAAACAAATTCATGCGAAGAAGAGAGAAACTCCAGTAAATCCCAATTAACATGTGTCACATCTGGAAGTAGGACCGTATTGACTTTGGTCGCTGCTGCTATGCCATCACATTTCGTTGCCACAGCCGGTACATCCCAATTCATCGTCTTCTTATTTTCCGTCATGTTTCAAAACCATGTCGTATTGATTCACTGCGCACAGACGCAAGCGCACCTATATAGGGAATGTGACATCACCGGTAGTTGTCTTCGAATTAGAAGACAGACTCCGCACTGTGACTGAAATTTGTACAGCATGCTTGGATTGGTGAAAAAACCTCAATGTGTTTCGTTCCGCTCTTCCACTATCATTAATCTCGGTTCACTTCATTCGTTTCACCTGTTCTCGTCACTAAATGTGGACTTCTGTTGAATAATCTACTCTCGTATCGTTAATGCTGTTCCGTAAAGACTTACCCATGTATGTGAAATCATCATGTACAATCAAGATGATCACCAATACATCCGTTTTGAAACGAATGATATATCTGGAGTGACAAGTCTTTCTGAAGACAGTCAGGATCTATGATCCAGAAGTAAGAAGATTCAGGAAGTGAAGAAGACCTATGCGATGCCCTCTATGTTAACGAAACGATGTTTAAAAAAATACCCTTATGACCTTTTGAAGGCCACTCATATGTCGCAAAAAGATTTTCTCTCTTGCCTAACATAATGTTTAGTCGATTTTACATAGTAAAAATGACTTTGATCTCAAATACATCGCAATAACTAAATTGATCTCAAATACATAGCAATAACTAATTTGATATCAAATACATAGCAATAACTAAATTGATCTCAACTACATTGCAATTACTAGACTGATATCAAATACATAGCAATTACCAGATTGTTATCAAACACTTCGTGCTAACTAGACTGGTAAAAAAAAGCAATAACTAGATTGATATGAAATACAAAAATTAGATTGATATCAAATACATCATAACAGAAGATGAAGACAGATATATTTCAATTATATCTTCCATGGTGTTCATTTTCTTAAAGCTTTATTGTAAATAACGTTGATTTTGAATTAAAATAAGATAAGCGAGAAAAGAAGTTACCTTGTACATACCTTGTTAATTCATTTGTAAGATTACAATGTGTTCCTACCTTACAGTCGTCTTATTCAGTTAGTTCAGAGTAAAATTTGTATGCGAATATTAATAAGTCTATATCAAAATAGCTTTCAATGATCATCATTCAATCTCCGTCATAACTAAGATCTGAGAAAAACGTTCGAATTTCAGTCAGGGTAATGAGAATCGATAGATATTGAAAAAAGGAACTATATATATATATATATATATATATATATATATATATATATATATATATATATATATATATATATATATATATATATATATATATATATATATATATAATGTGTGTTTTGTATTATTTCTTTCAGCAGATGTGTCAATTGCACATTTAGTTAGTATTTTTACTCATTCTCTCTAATGCTGCATTATATTTAGCTCATGACTACTATAAATGCACATTATTATTTTAGAAGTAATTCATTTTGAAACCCCTTTTCATCTCATATATACTACTACTACTACTACTACTACTACTACTACTACTACTACTACTACTACTACTACTACTACTACTACTACTACTACTACTAATAATAATAATAATAATAATAATAATAATCAGGACTTTGTATAGCGCCTAATCTTTAAAAGCTCTAAGCTCTTTACAACATCTATAATGATATGAATACAAAAAAACTAAAACAAACACCATGAAATTGGAAAACATCCAAACGATACTGAAAATATTTAAGGTAGGAAATATTTTTAGGTCTTTATGTGTGTTCTTGCTATCGAGAAAGGTGAGTTTTAAGAGAACTCTTGAAAGGGACCACTGTCTTTGTGTCTAATTTCAATGGGTAATTCATTCCACGATGATGGGCCCTGGTATGCAAAAGAAAGTTATCCATAGTAATTCGTTTTCATAGTGGGAATAATGAGTATACGATTGTCAGAAGATGAGCGTAAGTTTCTTGCTGGTGTTTACACATAGGTGAGGCCGGATAGGTATGCTGGACTAGAGTCTGTCAGTGACAGTAGCACAGTGAACAAATTTTGTGTTTGATTCTGGTTCGAATGCAATCTGATTAAAATCAGCTGTTACGTACTACGACACTAACATCTGAACTAACTCGATACAGGGTCATGTCCAGGCGACCTTTGCATTGACCAATCAAAACGCGACTGGCAAACCAGTAACAGTATTTCGCAGACATCGTGTCGGATAGAAAGAAACCGAGAGATATCGAAAGACAATATAAAATGGAAACCCTCTCGGTGCAAATCATAACACCAATAAAAACGTATTTTCTTGGAAATATTTGTGTTTTGTGCGGGTTTTCGTTCATCCAGATAGAAAGGCTTGAAGACGGCAGCGAAACTGAAAAGAAATTTCTGGACAGAAAACTTAAGTTAAATTCGGAACGAGTGGAAAACATCGCGCGAGTTACTGAAGTAAGAATCGCTGCAGATGACGAAAGTGGAGTGTGCCCAAAATGTTACAGATCAGTTGAAAAAGTGTTGAGGTCAGAAAAGGAAGTTTTAGAGGTAAAGAAAAGGCTAAAAGAATCCGCAGAAACTGTTTCAAAAACTTTACTCTTAAATCTGCCTTCGCCGAAACGAAAATCCATCACAAAAAGGATGCTCAAAAGTCCAGTTTGCTTCGCTATCGAACTGATGTATGAAAGGTCCAATCCGATTGGTGGAAATTTTAATTAGTAGGTATCATGCAAAGGTAGCCTGGACATGACTCCGTATCGAGTTAGTTCAGATGTTAGTGTCGTAGTACGTAACAGCTGATTTTAATCAGATTGGTTCGAATGGATAGCCAGTGTAGGGGACAGAGCAGCAGGAACGTGTCCTCTGATCGTGGTACTCTATATGTCTCAGCTCATGATATGCAGCCTTGTATATGTTCATGACATGCTGGTGCAATGTGAGAGTACTTTCTAGAGTAACACCTAGGTTTCGTACTTTCTGCGTGAATTTAATGTTGGTGTTGCTGATATTTATTGTTTGAGTTAAAGGATGTGAATGAGAAAGTCTTTTCGTTTTGATTCGCATGTCCTCAGTTTTATCATCATTCATCTGCAGTTTGATACATGGCATCCATGATTTCACACCAGAAATTCACATCTCTAATCCTTGGATGGTAGCATCAACTTCAGTCCGGTGGATAGACCTGTATATTTGGGTGTCATCAGCGTACAATTGGGGAGACACTGGGTGATTCTGTATCGTAACTGTATGGTGACGACGAGTCTATTGTGTTGTCAAACGTATCTCTAATGGCTTGTACTTTGTCATGAAATACATTTGCATATAGGTCCGGAAGGTCTACTGGAGAGAAGGTAGTTGGAAGTTGTGTACATTTGCTCCATGGTATTAGTTTGTTAGTTATCTCGAAAAACTCTTTGTTGAGCATCAGTCATATTTATATCTGAATATGATGCCAAAAATCTGTTACCAGTATTTTTTTATACTTTGAACATGAGGATTGGTTTGTTGTATTTTACTCTGTTTTATCAAAAGCTAAGAATTCAACTATTTTAAACAAAGTTCACGTGGTGCTAACCTATTTTCAATCTGATATTTCTAGTCATGTTGTTTTTTAGGCTTTCAAAAATACGACAGGTATTATGGTAATAAACCTTCACGAATTATTAATGAAACGCTATTGAAATTTCGGACATAGTGTATTATACTACCTCTAAAGACTGAGTATTCAAAAACCTGTGTACATGTTCCTATGGAAAAACCGTACTGTTGTTACATAACCAGTCAGCATTTGATGTGATGACTCGTCTGTTGTTCAATAACCATTGTACATTTTGACGCTACGACTCGTCTGTTCGTCAAAAACCAATCAGCATTCGATGTGGTGACTTATCTGTTGTTCAACAGCCATTCTGCATTTTGATGCTATGACTTGTCTGTTGGTCGAAAACCAATCAGCATTTGATGTGATGACTCGTCTGTTGTTCAAAAACCATTCTGCATATTGACGATATAACTCGTCTATTGTTTGATAACCAATCGGCATTTTGATGCTATGACTGGATTGTTTTTCAGTAAGTAACCCGCCTTTTGATGCAACTTTTGATATACAATACATGGTGTATAAAAGATGTAAAGATGCAAACTGCATATAAGCAAATAAACGAACAGCAAGATAAGGTGTAATTCAGTGAGCTGTTCAATTTCAGCTACACCATATTTTCACTCCATGAGAACAGGTCCTACTTTGATTCAATATTCACACCATTTAGTTCTATAATTGTCTTTAGTGAAATGAAATAAAATAAAATAAGGAAACCGATTTTGTAACAGAAACTTAACATGCATTACTATCACCATTTATACACAAAAGTAACCTTTCTTTCGAGAAATAAAATGCAATGAAAGGGCTAGCGATGAGTCTAGAAATAGTTTATAATGAGAGCGATTACACAGGCATTCTTATTCAAATTTCAAACCTTAACCTAGTATTACCAAGAGACCAACGCGACTACTATTATGTGCAATTAAAGGAGAAATATTGAATAGTACCAAGAAAAGAGCTAAAAAGATGTCATTATCTTAACTCAGCTGATTTTAGTTACAATGCAAAATTAGTGAAAATGCGAAATATGTAACTGTGAGGTTTCAGGCAGAATAGGCCTGTTCTATGCATATCACTTGAGATTCCCATAACATAGCAGACCATATTGCTAGTTCAGAGTTGATAGATTGTCACAAATCAGGGTACACAATACTAAATTAGCTAGCAAGATTGGTTTGCCTTTTCATGTTCAGACCATTACGCTCGAGAGCTTTTGTAAGGGGGGGGGGGAGGGTGTAGATCCAAACATGTACATGTACTAGTCAGCTACTAAGTTTTACGGATGTAGGCCCAAATGTGTTTAGAGGTAAAATCCATGTTTATACATTAGTCCATTTTGCGCGGTATTTCTTAACATCTTTTTCCTTAAGAAAACTTATTATTCTTCAATACACTATATATTCATTTTTTGTTGTTGTTGCAAAGCATCGACACACTATATGGATTAAAGTGTTATCGATTCATTTTGTAGTAAAATAAAGTTATCTTTTTTTCCACCTGTGAGTGTGTGTGTTGACGATTCTGACCAGAACAAATATTTTCCCTTTCTTAAGTTCTCCGCCTTTTTTGTTAACTAGGACATGACATAATGCCGTTTAATCACGGCATATCCAATCGCACTAAAATGACAACAGACATCAGGCATACCACCGAAGAGAAATGTAACTATCAAATGTGTACATTAAACTTCGTAGAATATATCTACCTTTATTTTAAAGAAATACAAAAAATTGAAACAAATTATATCTGATGCCATGTTACAAAAAACATAGGTACACCACGCCACCGGAAAACATATCCGTTCAGCGTCAGAACAAAACAGGTATTCAGCTCGCCTTCAAATTTTCACAGACTGTCGATATCATTGCAAATACGATGATAAGAATCCCTTTCATAGGTTGTTAAATTGATTAATATAAGTCTACAAAAGATCGACATGCCATGAACAACTCAGAAATGCCAATTCCATTTTGTATATGCTGTACTAAATATGATGAATATCACAAATGTAATCGCACGAAACTGTTAAATATCAATTAGTAAATAAGTGTACTATATACGTGGATAATCATATGACAGAAATATGGCACAAATTATTTATGCATGTCGGAAAATGATGCATTTAGGCGGAAACAGAAATGAATGCTAGATTCATTAATCTCTCTTGGACGTTCTGTACTTTTCTGTCTTTTTTGCATGATCAGTGTGTCTTCTGATATGTTCCTTGTTTGGGATGTACATACACATTCCGTCTCTTTGACTGACAGTTATTTCTAGAGGAAAGATACTTATCCATGTCTTTATAATTGCTTTACACTTACCTGTGTCTAAATAACCCTATGTCATTCCATCATAATTGCCTTGATGCCTTTAAAAAGACCATGACAAGGAAATTAAAAATATAAACAACGTTATCTAGTGTTTCACTTTTGAAAATGAGAGAAGCCAACACATACAGCAAAAGAAATTGTTGTAAATATATCGTCAATTCAGTATACACATAGATTATGATCTTTCGAACAAGTGCTAATTAAAATATGTACGTCTATCTTAGAAATATTTCCACAAACCTTATTATGGTTTGTACAAAGGGTGGCTTTAGTATGGGAGACTACCTATCTTCATGAAACAGCATGGTGTGGTAGGGAAGAATCGATACGATCGCATTGATCTGTTCCAGTGAACCAGTTACTACAAATGCACATGCTAATCAATTTTTGCCCTTGAATTATGTTCCCATTTCAGATTGCTAGATTATGTTCCTTTTAATAATCTATGATTGTTTTCTAACGCAAAATACTATTAAATAACTGACTGATATAAGTATATATGAACTTAATGAAGTAAACCATCAAGATTAATTGAAATATATATAAAGTTCAAGAGGTATATCGTCAAGGATAATATATATATATATATATATATATATATATATATATATATATATATATATATATATATATATATATATATATATATATATATATATATATATACAGACACACACACACACACAATAACAATGCTTGATAAACTAGGCAGAATAAATATTTAATGCAAATAATACTATCAGAGAGACTAGAACATTTTTAATTCGTCTCTATGGAGATTCGAACATAACCTGCATGATGGTATTATTTGCATTAAATATTTATTCTGCCTATTATTATTATCAAACATACTCATGTATAATCTACGGACAAGACTTTTCGTTCTGTTTGGTGTATATTTGTAATTCTTCTCTATAACTAGTTCTTCATATCTTGATTTCATTGATATGAATCCAGAATAGCTGAATAGATAGATGAGAATATATTACTAGATCGCCATGAGAGTGTGTCAGTTACGCACGAGTGCATATAACACCGACTTAGTATCATTATTTTTGTGATGTATACTCGCGAAGAAATATGTACTGGTGCGTTAAGGAACGGCTATGGGTGCCCTTTACTCTCGAACCTGGGTTCAAAATCTCCGTTTAGATGATTTAAAATTCTTTAACCTCGATGACTATATATTCGTATACCTCAAAACATATATTATTATTATTATTATTATTATTATTATTATTATTATTATTATTATTATTATTATTATTATTATTATTATTAGCAATGTCTATTTTACATATCACTGATATTGACTCAACAAATAAGTAACTCTTTTTTTATTTTCATATAATGTGACGAGTTTCAAACTTATTTTTATATTGAGGGTTTTATTATTTTCGACCTACGTAAAGATACATTTAGAGAATAATATCGCCTCACATGTCATACTTTATTTTTTTTTAAAATATAGGAATCCCAATGGATTTATACGTGCGATTCAAAAAATTTCAATCTTGCATCAAACAAATAATTTTGATTTTGCATTATGTTCCTAAGTGCGAAATATAGATTATAGGTCGAAATCATCCATATTGTCAGAGCAGACCACGCACGAATTTCTTCTTTTCTATTTCATTTTATCAGTTTCATCGTGCAAACTTTCACCATCTTCCAAAAAGCAGATAATTGTAATCAGCACGTGTATAATATATTTCTCTGCTTCTTTGACACAGGTGCGAATTAAACCATATACCAGTAACATATGTGATAAATTACGATCAAGGTTAACAAAAACTTTATAAAATACATTTGTGTCGATGCAAATGCATTTGTTCAATAGCAATAACTTAAAATAAAACGCACAATTTCAAATTGAGGACTGTAGACTGTCTGAGCTCTTCCATGAATACTTGCCAGTCAACCTTAAAGCCAGATTGGACAAAATTATCCACGAATAAATCGGCTGGTGTCAAATGAGCTCTTCTCGAGTTCATGAAGAAAATATCTGATAAACGGGTACCCTATGGCACATTTTATAACCTAGGTTAGTATCAATAGGTGGGTCCCCGAGTACCCTGATACCAATTGCCATCTTGACTAAGTTGAGTCGGAGGTTTTCAGATTTATCGTTCATTGTAATGGTAGACAAGTTTTCTGCCGTTGCTTGTAAAGGCAACACTCACGTTGTTTTCAAGCTGACAATACTTGTGATTTAGTCTTACGTACAGATAGCTTTTCGGTGCCAAATAAAGGTGCGTCTTTTCCTGTAAATAGTTTACCTTAGTCCGACAGCTTGTTTTTACAGGTGAGAACTTTTTGATTGAGCCACCACTGTGATACAGTGGCAAGTAAGAGGATGGTTATTTCATCGTGCCGCACAAATAACGTGTTCAATTGCAACCTGAAATAGATTTTACAAATTGTATGATCGAAGTGTTACTTATAAAGCTCAGGCTCGGACTTTAAATAAGCATCCGCTTATGACAGTGAGGCCAAGAAACGGGAGTTAAATTATATTTTTGATGACTACACCACAAATATTTACGGCACAACGATGGAGGTTTATATAACTTTTTCAGACAATGAGGATGAATTCTTGGATTTTGTACCAGATAACATTAGATAGTGATATTATTTATAATATACTGTCTGAATAAGAAAATATGGACATTACTTAGGTTTGTACAGATGTATTGCAGTTTCTCTTTGTCAGGTACCCGGGTAACCGATCGTTAGAATCCACGAGTAACTGATAGAAGTTTCCTAAATTGTTGACAGATTTACCACTAATAAAACTTGAAGAAACAAATTGGTTCTCTCTCTCTCTCTCTCTCTCTCTCTCTCTCTCTCTCTCTCTCTCTCTCTCTCTCTCTCTCTCTCTCTGTGTTGATTCATGGTATCACAGAAAGAAAGTGTACGTGCGTAAATTCTCAATCAGCACCGGTTATCCTAGAAAATGCATAGAAAATATTACATTAAGCATTTATCCGAAGCTGCAAGAGCTGGGTATATTCTAAATCTGGAGGAATACTGACATACAACACTCACCCCATGTAGAAATTAATAATTTTGGTTTAACAGGTTTAGCTCTTTGGTCTATAAAGTGAGAACAACAGGCATTTGTGCTTATGCAAATTAATTAAATGATTATTTCTAGAACTTATAATTAGTTTTAGATTTTGAAAATGTTCATGATACTTTAGGCAAGATATATAGCAGATTAAGTTTCTCATTAGTGATATGTTTAGTTTAATGTGGAATAAACAACATCTGTTTACCAGAAACACTCAAGCCAGTTATAGAAATATATCAGGATGTCTCCTGTGAGATCCGCTATGCTAATCCAAATTTTACTTAATAGCAACCCCGACCTGACGACCAAATTAAATAGTACCCCTTGAGTACATCAATGCCTGGGGGAAGAGGTACCAAGCGTCCCCCAGGAGAATTATATATCCAGCCTTGCTGGAAAATGAAAACAGTGATACATGCCCCCAGTGGACGATATTAGCTATAATGACACTATCATTATCAAGAACTAAACAATGAACAGGAGAATTTCAATTGCAGGAGAAGTATGGGAAACAGACGGAGGTGGAGAGAGACCCCACCAGTCTAAAACTACCCCCCCCCCACAAGGAGCTAGGCAGCCGGCCATTCACACTTCTGCGGAAGCCACTGCAATTGAAAAGGTAAATACAACGGCTGCTCCTACCTTGCTAACGGATATTTTACACATTAGCAAGATCCGAGACTTCACCGCTGGATTGGAGAAACTGAAGTCGTTATTCCCACCAGCCACCTACCCCACCGGCACAAAAGCAGGAAATTCCAAGTATGGCAGACGACTTGGTAAAAGACTTGGACGGTTTCGTCGTAATCACAAAAGGAAGAAGAAGAAATGGAGGAGGAAAAGGAAGAAATACCGGACCTTAAAACAATTGACCCACTGGACAAAAAATATCTGCGCATGGGACTCAAATCGGCAATAAAAGACATAAGGAAATCCGGACACTTCATTAAAATACATCGGATTCCGGTCTCTAAAAGTCCCACCACCCAGACCAGCCCAGTGGGACTTCGAAAACAAAATTATTGTTCAGTATTACTACGATGCCCTCCACGAATATCCTCTAACCCAGCTAATAGAAGCGGTGGAGTACCTGGCTCTCTACATGATTACTTCTTCCCCAAAACTACGAGAGAAGAAAAAAAAGAACTGCGGCGCAACTCATCAAGATGGAAGACCGCCTGGGAACCTTCATGTAACCTGACAAAAACCCATTCTAAGGGCTTCTGCCATTTAAAAATTGAGTTCTCATTTGGTATGTTTGTCATAAATGGTATATTTATTTCTTCAAGGTGGGCTTCACGACCTTGGATAATATCTTTATCAGCATCAAGTCTTATACTAATATTAGAATATTCTTCCTTCTCCTCGTTCTTTACCTCTCCTTCTCATCTTGCATTCCCTTTCATAAATTGGTTGTACAACCTCCTAAACACTGATATGAATACATGATAACAAATCACAAGATACATTTAGATCATGTTTTTCGTATCCTCGACTGTATCCCCATTAACGTTAGATGCTGTCGTGGAGGTAAAGGGGGCTCCATTAATGCCCTCTATATCGTCACTGGAGTATATTTAGTGGAAAGTTTTCGTTTCTCTCCATATTACTGATAGTTTCCATATTCTCCACATCATGAATGTCCAAGTATGAAAATCTTTGTCTATATCCATGTGTTCTTGCTGAAACTCCGATTTTTCCGTCGAGGACGCTTTGTTTAGAATTTCTTTGAAGGACTGTAATGATATATTTCAGGCCCCATGTGGCTTGCTGTTGAAAACGTTCAAAGCACACTGTTCGTCAGAGGTCATCTTTAGAACCACCAATTCTAGATCTTATTCAGTCGTGGTACATCCTTGCATGCACAATCTTATTTTCCTTCACACAGTGGAAGATGCCATGTTAATACATCATTTGAATCCTTTGCAATGCCTTTGATTGTGATGGACAGAGTGTATAGTGGATTTATTTTCCTTTCACCAGGTTGTGGGCAACGTTCCCTCTAAGCTGCGGGTGCGCAGCTGCTTAGGCATCCCAGCGCAGCTGAATTGTCAATCCAACGTTAAATTTTGCTCAATCCAACGTTAAATTTTGCTCGTCTCCGTAATGCTTGCACAATGCAGCGAGCACTACGCGCACATCTACCATTCGCTTAGAGGGAACATTGGTTGTGGGTTTGTTTTCATGGTTGTGGGATTGTTTTCATGGTTGTGGGATTGTTTTCATGGTTGTGGGTCTTGACATGACTGCACATGAAAAATACAAGATGGCAGACTCTGAGACAAACCAAATGTTCAGAAGATTAGACGTCACTTGCTTTTACACAGTAACACCACATATCATGAACATATGCAAGGCTACATATCTTGAGCTGAGACGCATCATCTCCATTCACAAATATATTTCAGTTGATGCCACTAGAACACTTGTGTGTATTCATTAGTACTTTAAAGACTGGACTATTGTAACGCAATTATATCTGGTTCGTCTCAATATCCAGAAACATCAAAAGGTTCAAAAGACAGCTGCTGTGATCATCTTTAGAGTACCACGATCATATCACACCTCCCCGCTGGTCGGTAGCCTACACTGTTATTCATTCGATACAGAATCAATCACAAAACATGTTCTCTGTGCTACGTTTCACTGACGGACTCCAGCCCAACATACATATCAGACCTCACCCAACTCTACACACAAGCAAGATACTTACTCTCCTCTTCTGACAATCGTGCATTCATTATTTCCACCATGAAAACGAAATCATGTGGACAATGTTCTTTTGGATACCAAGGCCCAGTAATGTGGAACAAATTTCCCACTGAACTTAAACACAAGGACAAAGTGATCACATTCAAAGGTGTACTTAAAACTCGCCTATTTCGACTGCAAGAACAAACTTAAAGACCTAATAATGTATCCTACCTTAAATATTTTCAGCATGTTTAATGTTTTCTAATTTCATGGTGGTTTTTTTTGTAATCATATCATTAAATATGTTGTTTTATATGTGTTTCCTAATGTTGTAAAGCGCGTAAAGCTTCTAGAGACTATGCGCTATACAAAGTTCTCATTATTATTATTATTTTAGTAGTAGTAGTATTAAGTAATATTTCTTACCATTTCTTCCTCTTGGAATTTTTTTAATTATATCATATACTCCATGTCTTCAAGATAAACCTACCATTAGTCTTTAGTAATAGTCGCAAAACGTTTCAGAAAATGTATTTGGATTATCAGGCAAAGACATCACGACAACAGTCAGCTAATCTTATTTTGGTACAAAATATAGACCTTCAATCTATTAGGCCGAATACAATATAGAAATCCCATATTTAAAGCTAGCATTCAAACACAAGGAACTGACATAGGGGCATTGTAACTGGACAGTTAGCTGGAAGTCTAACAGCAAATATAAATGACATAGTGAAATTCACACTTGCTAATAACAAGGTGAGGACAGATAAAGCAACCACTGCCAGACACGCATCATAATCTAGAGATATTCAGACCTTTGACCTGTCCATGGAGTAACTAATTCATTTGTATAATTAAATTGTGATTTTTCTTTATAGCGTAATGTCCGCGAGTGTCGACCGACATCGTTCAGCTTGTAATTTACAACCCACAATGAGCTGTAATAGTTTATCTGTGAGGTGCAGTTATGTGATGGTCCCAGTAAGGAATGCCAGTAGCCGCTAGAGACATTAATTGTATGGTAATAGGTCCGTGTATCAGGTTCACGCTGCGAACTGACCATATTAATTAGCCTTCTCTGTTGAGCTACGATAATACGGTATGTGACATAAAGGGAATGATGCGCGAAAAGCAAAACGTCTGAGAAATATTTAGGTTGCGATTTATTTATTTGAAAGAAACATTGATTCATAATAGTAAAACACCGTTTGAAGTAGTGTGGACTATAACCAAGTTGCAATTGATGACCCGAAGAGGTTCGAGGTAGACAGACATATACAGAAAGACACATGGACGGACAGACAGACAGAGACAGAGATAGTCAGACGGATCGAGACAGACATATATAATACAGACAGACATACAAAGAAAAATAAGAAAAGTGCTGACGCTGACCTGTGACCAACAGCGATTTAGAAAGGATCAGAAGCCACCATGTTATGCTGACATACCGGTAATTAGGGTTCGAACATTTACACGTAGTATGAGGAAAATTGTTTTATCGGTGTAACGGATCGGCTAATTGCATTTTGCTTAAGTTTTGACATTTTTGTTTCTAAGAGAAAGTGTATCATTTAAATGTTATGTTTAATTTCGTTTTGTTTAAGTTCTTATATTTGACATACGGGCACTCATTGTGTTCTGATCTGTATCTTCATTCAGGTCTCTGTTTTTCATTCATTATTGTAATGTTATATTTTATTGTTTACTCGCTCAGGATAATAGCACAGTGGAAGAAGATCATCTCACAGAGAACTATAACCAAAGCACAATAACAGGTGTCGGATCATATCATCCAGTCATTGACAATGTCGTACTTATCTTTTAAGTAACTCCCACAGACTTACACACACACACACACACACACACACACACACACACACACAAAGCGTTAGTAAGTTTTAACAATATTGAAAGTAATGTTAAAGGGAAGAAACATAATGTAAAGTTCGATACCATTTAAAACATGTCTAAGCGTTCATTTCCGAATGCCATACTCACGGGGTGGGGTGGGGTGCATAAATCCGGAAGGGGTGTTCCTAAATGATGCAATTATCCCGCGTTCGCTAAGGTTGTAGACATGCTAGTCTATGATTAGTGCCTTTGAATTTTTAATTTAGTCTGAACGATCGTTGGATAATTCAAGCCACGAAATTAATGTTATTGTCGTCCAAATTTAGCATTAAGAGCAGTAGTATTTACACACACACACACACACACACACACACACACACAGAGTTAGTAATTGTTTAAAATATTTAAAGTAATGTTAAAGGGAAGGAATAATGTCAAGTTCAATATCATTAAAACATGTCTAAACGTTCATTTACGAATGCCATACTCGGGGGGTGTGGGTGGGTGGTGGTGGGCGTAAATATAGAAGGGATGTGCCTAAATGATCCAATTATCCCGCGTTTGCTAAGGCTGTAGACATGTTAGTCTATGTTTTATGCATTTGATGAGAAGTTTTAATTTAGTCTAAATTAGTATTTTTATCGTTGGATGATTCAAACAACGAAATTAATTTTATTGTCTGCCTAATTTAGCATTAAGAGCCTCAGTATTTACACCAAATTAGTATCCAAAGCAACAAAGGTAGCATAGACATCAACAAAACGATAATGTCAGGTCCACCTGTTAACCATTAGTCTCCTGTTGCAAGAGACTTAACTTGCCTTTAGCAGAGACGCGATGATGTCATATTTTGTAAACATTTGCCAGTACATAAACTTTGTACCCTTGGTCCGAACGTGATAAAAATGCTAAAGTCTGCATGGCTATTAACTTATTGGTAACTGGTCCATGGGATGACCAATAGTTGCAGATAATGTCAGCGAAGCTATTCGACATATCCGAAGATGTCATTTATGAAGTTTATAAGATACTCGTATAGTACTTAACATGGGTAATTTCAGAGATAACTGAATATAATGCAATGCTAATCGTTATCCAAGCACATGTTGGAAAATTACCTGACCGGTTGACTTAAAACCTCCTTGAGATGCGATTATGTCTGCCTGTCGAGCCGTATATAGTAGGGATAACACAAATAAATAATATTTAAATTATTGTAATTGAATATCTGAATGTTGATGTATATTTTCCTGTTATAGGATATACAGTGAGTTTTTGGAATCCACCGATATGACCACCCCATATCTAAATATAGGTTTGAGGTACATGAGCATTTGTCATGGGGACATACTAGAAAACTGCTATGATCCACACTCAACAACCATGTTGACTTTAATTGGCACGAGATGTGTATGCACATATGTTTATAACACACGCACATGGTCATGACCCTGGTGTATGTTACATCCCGTTGTAAACAACTATATCAGGTTGTATCCATTTATTCATTGGCTGGGTGAAGAGACACGTATATATTGAAAGCTTTGCTTTATAGAGGAAGTCAAAAAGACCGTTACAGTATTCGGTGAAGAAACAATCTAAACATTAATAAACTATAAGTGAACGATCCTGCCATAGAGAAGCAAAACACGCTGTAGTTCAGTGGTTCCCAATCCCGAGGTGAGATGCAAAACAGGGTTACAAGGACGTTAGGGACGGTCGCGGAAAGAACCCAAAATGTTTTTAGTGTCGAAAAACTTGTAAAAATGTGAAAAAAGAAATCGTAAAGTCAGAAATAGTATTTTTTAGGTTCGCGGCAAAAAAAGCTGGAAACCACTGTTGTAAATGAATATTGAGTGTTATATTATTATGAATTCATTCACAAGTATACAAGACACTCGTATAAAGCAGTCTAATAAAAAAGTACATATCTTTGTTGCCTTGTACATGAAGGATACAACACACTGAATGCTTTTAACTCTTCGAATTATGGTTTTTCTGAAATCATGCAGCAGACTTGTTTCCGTATTTTTTCAATGATTTATCTTTATTCTACATTGATTTACAGATATCTTGATGATACATTCATTCACAAATATCTTGATGATACATTCATGCATCGTTATCTTGATGATACATTCACACATTATTATCTTGATGATACATTCACACATTGATATCTTGACGATACATTCATTTAATATTTTGATGATACATTCATTCATTGATATCTTGACGATACATTCATTCATTGATATATTGATGATACAGTCATTCATTGATATATTGATGATACATTCGTCTATTGATATATTGATAATACATTCATCTATTGATATCTTGAGAATACATTCATTCATTGATATAGTGGTGATACATTCGTCTATTGATATCTTGATAATTCATTCATCTATTGATATTTTGATGATACATTCTTTCATTGATATATTGATAATACATTCATTCATTGATATCTTGATGATACATTTCTTCATGGATATTATATATATATATATATAATTATGTATGGTAGTACAATAATAATTATGAATAGTTTGTAGGAAGGAAAGGCAGTACATGTTGATACCTGACTTTAGTTGACAAGGAGAACAAAGCGTCGTGAGAAAAAATAAAAACAAAAAGAGCACCTGCATAGTCTAGACACGAGTCGCTATTTAATGCTCGCCAATCACTCACTAATTATCTAACTAAGCCTGACACGTATCCACTTTCGAAACATTATGTCATCTTTTGAAATCATAATGATGAAAGCAGCTTAAACTAATATCATGCATAATAAATTTGCTGATATCAGAGAAGTAACTTTTATGACCGTCATCAACAAACAGAGGTAAACAATGTTTGTTGCGCTAACTACAGTTTTGAAACTTCGTGTTCTATTTCTGAATCGTAAAGCATAAGAATGTATTCAAGGGATGCTTGAGATGAAAATGTTGTAAAATTGACAAAGGTCAAGTTTATTTTTAATGCGTCATAAATCACAACGTAACCCTTAAAAAGTTAAAATGATATGTTTCGGACATGCACGTTTAGAATTATTATGGACAGATTTATCGCCTCATGGTGTGTGTACTTATCATACATTATAAGTTTTTATTTTATTTCTTTGTATTAACAATGAACCTTTCACCGTTGACGACTGTAACGTATATTCTGGCGCCTCTGCTTACCTGCTAAGGCACATATATGTATCCACAGTTGTTAGATCCATTGTCCACAAAGAGATACAAACATACATCTTTATTAACCATTATTCTAAACTGGAAAAAAGGAAATATAAATAATTACATGACTGCTCTAAGATGTACGGCGGCAGCCACTACCACTCTCTACAAGACCTTTAAAAACTGGGTTTTTAAAATATGTATGAACTGTTGAAAAAGGTGTATGTTTCTTTTTTCTTTGATTGTATGGTCACTAACCAACAGCATAATTATAGCAATTTCCGGTGTCACCTATGTTAATATAAATCTATTTTCGGTGTAACTACAAACATAGAAGCGCACTTTGCAGTTTCGCATACACATTAAAAAGCTGAATAAATATTACTTTATACAGAGCAATAGTCAGTAAATTAAATGCATGCCTTAATGTGGCATTAATAATTTTTATTGTCTATGTTCCAAAAGCTTAGCAATCGTGAGGTTATGGAAACTGCATGGAACCTGACATTGGAACAATTTTACTATTGGAAAGAATTCTGTTTCTTTGGGAGGAGAGCAAATTTCATAATATTGAAGAAAAATATGGAATTGAAAGAAATATGTAATCGGGTAGAAGTCAGTGCTAAATTTCTGCATTCATTAATTGATAGTTTGTTGAGTTAGATCGTCCTGATGATAAATGGCCTGTCAAATGACTTAGTGGCAGGCCATTAAAAATGGAATGTATTGTTGTTTTTGTTTTTTTAAATTCTTGTCTTTTCCTTCAGCGCGTTGACAACCTGTCTCTCATAGAGGCTCTCCAACGAACTAAATGGACGATCCAGTCACTATTCTGGCAGCTTCTAATGTAATTTATTTCTCAAGTCGGATTCTATTGTCAAGGACTTACCCCATACCTCAGAAGCATATTCTTAGAGAAAGCTATACGATAACTAAACAAATTTATGTTAAAAGTCATTTCGATCACTCTAAGTATGACCATATGCTAAAGGTAAATACATTATAAAATGAGACATGTCTATTTAGTACTCCAAAAAGTGTAAAACCTAAATATTTACCATTTTAAAATTCTACATTATCAAAATAGAATTTTAAATAAGAAGTGTTTAAATATAGCTCAAAGCTACTTAAACCAATTTAAATGAATATTTACTCAAGAATTACTGTTTTTTTTTATCACCCTGGTGAGTAATCCTTTTTCGCAGTATAAGTCATTCTTTTAACATACAATTTGCTTTAGCACAATGACAGTGCGTTTCAACACTAATTGTTAATGCTGTAGTTCTTACACGAATCATCAGAACCACCTTTGGACTGTATTACGCTGCGCTAGTGACCGATATTAGGGTCGGACTAATATATTATGATTCGATCGACGACTTCTATTAAATCTTTAACTGGATACTCCTACGAATTTTCCTTGCTTATCTTTTTTACTGAATTACATCAAAAATCATGCATTGTTGTTTAGGTGTTTAGCGTTATGTTTTAGCACGAGATAGGCTATACATGGCATGCAGTATAACTAGCGTAGGATGAAACTGGGAAAATCCTGGTAAGAACCACCGATCCACAGACGTTACTGACTTACTTTTTCACATACCCACATTGGCTGAGCCTATGGCTCGAACCCACATGGACAGAGGTGGGATAACAGTGTTCGGTTAAGGTGAGCGCTTTCGACCACTCGGCCACCCCAAAAACATGCATACAGCCTCGGTAATATTCATGTAACATAAACACTGATGAATTCATACAAACGTCTATTTATATGTGAATATTACCATAGTAAAAAGGCATTCATTATAATTGTATAAACGTCTGACCTTCTACATATATATAAGAAACATACATACACAAGATTAGTCATAATGTCGATGCAAGTTTGTTATACATACAAACATAGATTTTAAAGTTAAATGTAGTAAGCTACACATAAACACTTATTAATTTCTATCGATCTCGTGAAAAGTGACCAATATTGATGGAGAACACTCTTATTTAATTACTTATTCTATATTGATTCAGTTCTCGATGGGATCCATTGAGAAGAAATAGTTATACTGTTATTAGAAATTAATCTGATCAATTTGTGATATTTCTGATTGATTTAGGAAACTAAATCTTATTTCTTTGCGACATGGAATGTTAAAAGAAATCAAATTTTAACGTTTAAAGATGCCGTCATGACTTGAAGCATTTGTTTAGTTTATCTTAAACACATTTTATTATAACCATGGGATACAATGGTATTTGGCACAAGTTCTGAGAGAGAGAGAGAGAGAGAGAGAGAGAGAGAGAGAGAGAGAGAGAGAGAGAGAGAGAGAGAGAGAGAGAGAGAGAGAGAAGAGAGAGAATATAACATTCCTCAGGCATCCGTTATATATTTGCATTCACAATGTAACATTATATTTGTTTTTGCATAGCCCTTTCCCCCAAAGCTGAAAGTCTAAGATAATAGCTGCATTTTGCATAAGAGCAATTTTCTCATCAACTCTGTTGTCTATTGTACACGTGACAAAATAAGAAGAAATGCATTGTGGCTTAAATTCTACTACAGAAACAAAAAAGGGGTTTCAACAAATTGGACACGGTACAAATAAACTTTTAATGAACTAACATAATGTCGTATACCTAGTATGGATACTATGTTTTGTTTAGTAACGATTGGCGTTTTGCTAGATACACTAAGTTATTGGTTGTTTATTTTCGGCCGTATATATGATATTTGGTCATCAAATGTCGAACAGTTTAATGTTTCTTAATTTTGAATATGTCGCCAGGTTCAATTTTCTGCGGTGAAAAATTTCTTTGTAATCTGCTGTTTTGTATTATATACTCATAATTTCTTGATATCGTTTAACGATTTAATGTATATTTATTTTATTTTAATTGTTTGTTTGTCAGTTTAAAATATTTTGTTTCATTACGTGCTATTGTAATGAATATTTTTTCACTAGAGATCGTGTTATTTTCAGACAGAAAATCAGTTGACCTGAATTATTCTTCGGTTATCAAGTAATGTTGACCTAGATCCTGACCTTAATTAAGAGTTAGTGGTATCACGTAAACATGCTTAGTTTTAATATTAAAATGATTGGTTGTTGTCAAGGTCAAGATGGGACTAGTGAATTAAGAAGCAAACAACGTTTTATAATTTAAAATAAAACGATTGGTTCTCGGCAGGGTCATGTTAGGAGTACGATCACGTATAAATATATATGCACCTTTAATATTTTCATTTCCCCGAATCAGCAGATTTATCCATTCTATCAAAGAATTAAATTTTGTCAAATTAATCCGGGAAAGACTTTTTATATTGCTTCTTAGTTCCATTACATAATCCATCCCAAAATATTCAGTTGTTTCATTTATTAAAAACAGATTAAGTAAAGATATGTACCCAACAATACTTTGATTTAATTATTAAAACAAAAGTTAAACTTTTAAATTCACCGTATTTAGCTCACTATAACATAATTTGGTACCAGTATATACGTTTTACTCTGTCATTTTTGCTCTGCCGTGTACGTTTAAGGAACCCATTGTTTAAGGAACCCATTGTTTAAGGAACCCATTGTTTAAGGAACCCATTGTTTAAGGAACCCATTGTTTAAGGTTCGTGAAATGTTATCAGGTCGTTTGTATATATCCAATAGCAGTTAACTGTCTTGGTAAGAATAAACATTTAGATTGCTAGTATTGTTTTAATAAGAGCCAATCTTCAATTTTACCATCTAGTAATTAGTGATTATACTTTGGGGATGTATGTTTAATATACATTAATTTCTTTCTCTATGAGCATCGAAAACTCAATAGATTGAGATTCACTCCAAATAAATTTCCAATTAGCATAAATATATTTTAACCTTTTGCTTCATCGTCTTCTTGTCCTCATCATTATCATTACCAGCATCTTATGTTTTTCATGTAGATATATTGATAGTTATATACTGATAGAGTTTGTCACTGACTAACATATTTTCTGACTCGGAAATCCCGTGATGTTATCACCTGCCACAACGATGTTTTTATTACTCTAGGAAAACATACATCTGTGTGTATATCTGTATGTTTTGCACATTTCAAAGGCACCAAAGTCAAAAATGACTTTCATTACAGTTACTGACTTGCTTCATGAAGGGACAACATGTATATTGTACTGTCAGTATTTACAATAAACAAGTTGTTGTGCCATTATAATGTTGACTCGGTAAATAGGTTTTGGAAAATACACGTTATAGTGCGTTCCATACATTTCGCTTGAATAATATAATTAATATATATATCAATAAATTAAACAAAACATTCAGTTAACAATTATTAAAGTAAATTTAAAATAGGATAGTAGGTCTAACCTAAAAAGAAAAATATAATGGCAGCCAAAATCGTAATGTACTTTCTGTGGCAGTAGCAGAACTAGCGGATAACGATCTTAACTATTTTTTAAACTCCTGATTAAGAACAAAATGGAAGAAACAAATACATCCTATAAACTCTTCCTATAAAAGGAGCCAGACAAACGGATGAAATTCCACAGGTCCTGTAAGATGATACAACTTAAAGAAAAACGAACGAATCTATCCTATAAACTCTTCCTTGAAAAGGAGCCAAACTAACGGATTAAATTCCACAGGTCCTGTAAGATAATACAACATAAAGAAAAACGAACGAATCTATCCTTACCAGAAGGCGAATATCTTACAGTAAAAAACTATTTTTTGTTTTTATGAGCACCTCAAGCTGAAATTACAAACGAAAAAAGATCACCGTAATGCAAAGAAACATTGGATTAATAACAAGCGGAAGTGTAGTTTATATTATCACTTGCAACGTGCACGGGGAAAAAAAGAATTGCAACATAAGATGTCCTTTAGTTCTTTTAACATATATTTACCTTTCTTAGAAGAGCTGATAAATGAAAGTCGATCTTAAACCCGAACCTCAACACTTTTACAGGGGTTTTCCCGGGTTCTTCCTCCACCAATAATGCTGGCCGCCATGTATAGCCTATCGTGTGCTTAAAAATGGCGTTAAACCCTTCAACAACAACAACAAATAAATTGCATTTCTGGCACGATATCCTAACTTCCAAGTAAAAGCTAATTCCTTTAGACGAACATTCGTGGACATATGCCTACTTCTTTAATTCGTTATTAATCGGGATTATAAGAAGAGAACATTCTTTTAATTAAACAAGTAGACCCCCCCCACCTTGAAACATTTCGTGAGCCATTAAGTCATGACAGTATTTATTGTACAGTTAGTTTATGTCTTTAAAATGTGGACATCGTCAAAACATCCATGGTATTCGTGCAATGTTGCTGATGACGACAATAATTTATATCTATAACTGTGCACTGTGGTTGAGAATGACATGCACACATCTGCACCTGTTCATAACACAACATTCTTTATGACGTCATTTCTGTCATTTATTATGGCCTCCTGCTCAACCAATGGAATAATATCTTAAAACCCATTTCATCGGCTGTATATCACGTGATGGAAGAACTAGACATTTATGTCTAGGTGGGTAAGGTTTTGTCAGCTTACGTAATTTATCTAAATTGTGTTTTCTTTAATGAAATAGACTTACATTGGCGGATATCACTGATTTTCTTATATATATATATATTAAAACTGGATTACAATTATGATTGTCCTTGATGCTTAATTTGAATATTATATATTTCAGAGAGAAAAGAGTATAATAAATATTCAAATCAAGCATCAAGGACAATCATAATTGTAATCCAGTTTCAACGTACATTAAGTAATCTCTTAATAAGAAGCGAGGCCAATATAAATACATGTATTAAGAATCGTAATATGTTTCATTCATCATTTATACCATTGGAGACTTGTTGCGAATAATGAAAGTCGACCTCATTTGACCTCAATATTAATTGATCAGGAGAGTCTACGTAATTGTACTAAGACAAGTACTTATTGAAATAAAATTGTTACAATCGCATTTTATGCTGGCACATAAAGTGAATCAGCTGGTCAAAGTTAACCGAAGCATCAAAATATAATTTAGATTTGAGACTTTACTAAAACTATTTCATGATGTATAATAGCTGTAAAGATATAGACATTTCGGTGTAATCTAATTTTTCAGTTTTATTGTTGTGTTCTCCTTAAATATGAGTCAATATTTTTAGGGATAAAGGAATCCCATTTTTAATTCGTATCCAAAGAATCTATATATTTTTTGCTAAATGTATTTTCTACACCAACAGTTTGAGATTAAAGGAGGGGAGCGCGTACTCGAGGAGAGAATTCTCTTTTTCACATTGTAATGTTTTTCATTTCACAGACTTTTTATGAAAGTTTGGTTTAGATTTCATCGACATCCACAGCTGGAAAGTTAGTGTTATTCCTACAAAGACCGCGTAGTATGATAACATCATGTTA
Organism: Unio pictorum; assembly: GCA_030141615.1. Classification (NCBI taxonomy): domain Eukaryota; kingdom Metazoa; phylum Mollusca; class Bivalvia; order Unionida; family Unionidae; genus Unio; species Unio pictorum. Next base: position 4,600,785 of record JARLTB010000227.1, read on the forward strand.
ATGATCTTTTATCTAGGTGTATCCTATTTTTGGATATGATGTTTCATTGCTTTTCTTTTCGTTCTTATATATGCTAATTTGGGATCAACACTACACAATACATCTCAGATAATTTATCAAATTCAGAACCAATGCTATTAAACACGTTACAAAGGCTTTTGTAAATTGAATATTCAAATAGTGAACTCTATAGAGTTCCGATTTACACGGGCCGCTAGTGCGTAGGAAAACACCTTTGAAAGTTCGACAATTCTACGATGATATGACCACGGCGAAACGGTGGTTAGCTGCATACATGATGTCAACAGATAAAAGGACTTCGTATGCTCAAATCATTATCTCAACCTTTGAGAACATGGTATGCAAGATTTTAGAGTATGTACCAAAATCGACACAAAATGAAAATATTTTCTTTGTTTCACCGACAAAATATTGTCCACACAATACAATTTTAACAAATGAGAAGATACCATACAAGTACTTATATGTATGTATGTGGGCGAGTACTAGTGGTTTGAAGAAGGTTAAAATGACATTTGTATGATTCAGCACGTTATAAATAACTGTTTTCAATCTTCTGTGTAAATGACGGTGACATACAAGTCAGTGTCAAGAACTATGCATGTCCTAAATTAATGTCTTTCATTTAAAAAAAACAACAAACAATATTTATTATCACTTGGAATATGAAGACCCACCAGTTAACATCTATTAATATACTAACCAGAGATATCCTTGTATTCCATGGTTAGAACGATGAAGGTAAAAAAATATTTTATGATTAGAAGTAGACGGTTTAGTAGGAATAAACTATATAGTAATTAATAATTTGTGTTATATTGTGTACAATACGGATCCCATTACGAAAGCCTATTTAAAGAATGAACACAGGGATTGGAAACTGCAGAGATCTGCCAGATACGACCCTTTTGTTTTGATATGCGAAAATGGTTTCCATTTTCTACGTTTTCCTAGTTGAGCTCACATGGCTAAAGGCTGAAGATAATATCTATTGTTGCAAAAGCAATTTATAATTTCTACCATTCCTACTTTAAATTAAAATTTAATATTTTGCAAATATCAATACCAGAGGATTGATACCAATACAATCCAATAGATTAGAGAGTCATAAATCAGGAAGTAGGAATCCACCCAATACTGAGAATAACGGGAAGTATAGCCTAACTGCTATACCCCGATCCCCAGCACCCCACCCTTATCCCACTTGTCCTGAATGTGCACGATAACTCACTAGTTACTGTAGTTTTGTTGCGAAATGCAATGTATTTACATTAAATTATAATTATTATTAATACCCATATACTAAACAGAAAAACTGCATATCCCTATATCACACACTGGGATACATGGTTATATAAAAGAAATTTGCATATAACGACTTCGGTATAATCTAACAAGAGAGCGTTATACATCGTTCCAACCGGAAATCGAGCCCATCCCGAGAGTAATGTCACATCTAATATCGCTCTCATGAACCAACGCCCCAACTCACACGGCGATGTGCTCATCCAGGGAAAAATGGTTAAGTACTCGAGCAAGGCGAGAACTCATTCGTTGCGTAAAAGGTATTAACTACATGCACAAACATGCTGGATTTCAGTTGAGAAATACAAGATACACGTATATACATTAAATTATAATAACCTGACACATATGTGATACACAAGAATGAAATCGCGTATTTTTTTTTATTCTTATGAGAGATAGTGTCAAATAGAACATCAGTAGAAGTAGCTCACATTGCTAAAGGTAAGTCTAAGATGATTTTGAATTTAAATTCTGCAACTCATCGGTAAGTGATGAAATAAAGTATTTAGTAAAAATGAGCTGTCATTTTACACTTTCTGTAAGAAAGAGCAATTTACTGCTAAGGAATATGATGTTTAATTTCAATCTTTTGAAAAGAGATCTGATGGATTTCAAACACGTTTATCTCCTGGTGTTGTACGGGGAAAACTGCAGGTTCCGGACAACCGCTATTTTCACGCCTTGCAATAGATACAGAATAAACACGAAGTTTTCTATTTTCAAGAAACATCTATAAAATGATCCGCCACTGTAAATGCTGCGGACCGGAAATCGGTAGATATATATGTGCTGCGATGACAATGACGTAAAAATGTTAGAAAAGTGGAACAATTCGGCAATTGTTCGAAGAACATAACTTGAAAATTCGGGTGATCTTTGAGTGAATATCAAATTGTATTGAATGTTTGAATAATCAAACTGAGTGTAGAGGTGCATGCTGACTAATTCTTATGCGCTGTTGTACTCTTCACTAATAAAGAACTTTGTTTCAAAGCGCACTAATTACTCAACTTTTTTTAATATACAAATAAGCATGTCAGTGTTCTCATTTAAATTTTAGAATGTAAGAATCTGAAGGAAACAAATATTCGAAGCTGCATTTAGCGAATCTCATTTTGACCATTATAAATTCCATTCCCAAGCCAACACATGATCAATCAGTATAGTAGAGTATTTATTAGTCGCATTCAAATGCCAGTTACAGAGATTCACATCTGCCGTGGCATAAAACGCTGGCAAATCTGAGTCTCTGCAGTTTGTTAGGAATAATCAATAATGCAAACAACACAGACCCTGCTATTCTGGAATGCGACCCCAAATCAGGGTCTATGCTCTTTGTAGTTGGACTCTACTTATAAACAAATATAGCCGGTAGATTAATACTTTAAGTGGTGTAAAATGCCGTAATTTTCTCGTGTCACACAAAGCATAAAATATATATGATAAATTTAAACTTTTAGAGATTTCTAAGCAAAGAATTAGCTGCTGCAATAATTTGTCAATACAGGTGTTCTTGTTATTTACAAATAAATGGGAAAAGATGCGAGAAGAATCAACTCCTTGATAATTGCGAATTAGACTTGTTAATCTTTTCTGTTGAACAATCATATTTCAAATAACCTTGTAGTATTTGTTAATCAAAATGAAATCGATAATTGCTCTAATTAGGTATATTATTGATTAAAGTGCTTAAATATTTATCCTGATATACGTGTCTTTGTTTTTATTAAATTTGCTCTACTTCTAATTCCATTAATTACTTTTGCTGGGCGGGCATTGCAGACCGATATATGCTATGCACTTTTCATTTCAGAAAAACAAATATGTAGTAGAGCTTAATTGAATAGTTTCATTACACGTCTGCTGAAATCATTATCAGCTAAATCCGTCACAATACACTTTTAAAATATAATTTTTTATATTGTACATGAAGACAATCTTCCAAACTTAATTTAGTACGAGAAATAAGAATAAGTTATGACATTTAAGATCCTGACTCCAATCTTGACTTGTCATTACACAGCAATAATTGACATGCTGAAGTGTGTACCTTCTAATTGGTTTGAAGCCTTGTGACGTAGGCATAGTAAATGTTGAGTCATCAAAATAAGAGAGGACATCCAGAAAAAAGAGGGACATCTCATAAGATTAGTTTGTTGACAAGCTCTTCCATAAGTTTTGGATTCATTAATATTTACAAAATATTGTATATTTCGGCAGGTGGTCTCTGTAAAAAACAAAAACTTTAAATGATAACATAACTTCAGAACACCTGTCTAATAAAAAGTTTGAATTTGTGAGTGAGAAACATGCTCCCAAGTTATCTCAGACATTTTCCCCTGTACACTATAACACAGCAGTGATTTAGTAATATAAAAAAAACGTTGTATCTTAAAACGCACATGTCTATGAAATTTTCACCATCAATAATTCATTAGGACTCAGAAAGTCACTGTTTGATATAATTGATAGTAGTATCGGAGCCAGGAAAAGTCATGCCATTACGGACCTGTTGTTGACACAGTGGTCTCAATTATTTACATTGACTTGTTATCTAAAGCATAAAGGTAACAGGAGCATTCACTTTATGCTACGTCATGCTCACCTGTTTCCTTTTAGTCTCATTTTGCATGAGACAGCGAACGGAAGAACAAAACGTGTGTAGGAAGTCAGTAAACCTCTTTGATATACTTTTTTGACAGACTATTTATTACTTGTCCTGTCAGAGTTCTCAACTCACCTTGGTTATTACTTATATGAAAATGATCATCTGGATCAACGGTGATATCATATAGAATACTGAATGGTGAATTACACGTGTAGAATACTGAAGGTTGAAATACACGTGTAAAATACCGAAGGATGAAATACACGTGTAAAATACCGAAGGATGAATTACACGTGTAAAATACTGAAGGATGAAATACACGTGTAAAATACCGAAGGATGAATTATACGTGTAAAATACCGAAGGATGAATTACACGTGTAAAATACTGAAGGATGAATTACACGTGTAAAATACTGAAGGATGAATTACACGTGTAAAATACTCAACGATGAAATACACGTGTAAAATACCGAAGGATGAATTACACGTGTAAAATACTGAAGGATGAATTACACGTGTAAAATACTGAAGGATGAATTACACGTGTAAAATACTCAACGATGAAATACACGTGTAAAATACCGAAGGATGAAATACACGTGTAAAATACTGAAGGATGAATTACACGTGTAAAATACTCAACGATGAAATACACGTGTAAAATACCGAAGGATGAAATACACGTGTAAAATACCGAAGGATGAATTACACGTGTAAAATACTGAAGGATGAATTACACGTGTAAAATACTCAACGATGAAATACACGTGTAAAATACCGAAGGATGAAATACACGTGTAAAATACTGAAGGATGAATTACGTGTGTAAAATACTAAAGGATGAAATACACGTGTGAAATACTGAAGGATGAAATACACGTGTAAAATAAACATTGGATGAAATACACGTGTAAAATACTGAAGGATGAGATACATGTGTAGAATATTAAAGGATAAGATACACGTGTAGAATACTGAAGGATGAGTTACACGTGTAGAATACTGAAGGATGAAATACACGTGTAGAATACTGAAGGATGAAATACACGTGTAGAATACTGAATGATGAGATACACGTGTAGAATACTGCAGGATGAGATACATGTATTTAATACTGAAGGATGATAAATCCGTGTATAATACTAAAAGATGAGATACATGTGTAGAATACATAAAAGGTGAGATACACATATAGAATATTGAAGGATGAAATACACATATTAATTGCTTTTGGTAAAATATATTTTGCCGACATTGGTGGCCTAAAATTTAAATACTGAAGGATGCAAATGTGAATACTGAAGGATGAAATAAATACACGTGAAGAATACTGAAGGATGAGAGAGATACACGTGTAAAATACTAAAGGATGAGATACGCATGTAAAATACTGAAGGAGAAATACATGTGTATAATACTGAAGGAGAAATACATGTGTATAATACTGAAGGAGAAATACATGTGTATAATACTGAAGGAGAAATACATGTGTATAATACTGAAGGAGAAATACATGTGTATAATACTGAAGGAGAAATACATGTGTATAATACTGAAGGAGAAATACATGTGTATAATACTGAAGGAGAAATACATGTGTATAATACTGAAAGAGAAATACATGTGTATAATACTGAAATACTCATATTAATTGCTTTAAGAAAAATGTGTTTTTCCGACATTGGTGGCCTAAAACTTGGCTTAGATTTCATAACCGCATTAGCCTCATCAGATATAAAATCAATGCGTATACTAAAATTATACCACAAAATCCCAACAAATTAACCACATAATTAGTATATATTGTACGTATACCACACATTTATTTTAACTATACCACAAAATGATGATCTTTTCTACCTCTTTCCTGCAAAGAGCCAATTTGTGAACAATACTGAAAATGCAGAATTATGTAAGTATTTATTTAGGCTTAATAACTTACACAAGGTTCGCAGAAACGAGCTAATTATTTTTAAATGGCGTTCCATACTTTACGCTGCAAAAAGTTGTTAAGGAAGAATAGCTTGTGTCATTTACCGTACTATATGACACAGGTTATCCAGGAACACATTCAGTCACAAGGAATTATCTTTGGCAGAAAATGTCGTCAGTAATTTCACACTTACATCATAAAGCTGAATATTTGGAAAAGAACAAAGCGCTGTGATTAAGTACATGTACAATATGGACTAGAATAGCTGCTTTATGTTTGCAAGAGTCATTTACTCACTAATTGTGCAATTACGCGCGTTATATATCCGTTTATGACGTGCAAAGCCGTATTGCGCATTCAGATATACAACAGAGGCCGGGACTTCCGTGTACTCCGTCATCGATATTAGATTAGTACAATGTATGTACATATTTCTGCAAATGAAGACACGCAATTTCTTGTGTTCGTGTCTATTAACAAAGTAACGAGTGCATGATAATCCTGGCTGTGAATAAAGATCTTTTGCCTATCGATTATGATCGAAAGTGAAATTACGATGACGTGTTTCCCATCATTGTAACCCTCTTACATTCCAACATAAATTACATTTACATCCCAGTCAGTGGAAATATCATGGCATGCCTATTTCGTATGGGAGTGAGAGAGTTTCGTGCATTGTTTGTATAATGATTCCTTAGAATCTCACTTATCTTTATCTATCATGCAGCAAAGTATATGTATTTTAATAGCGGAACTCTTCACTTTAATAAAGACATATTGTAAAATAAAAGTCTGTCTAGTGTTGGTGAAATAATAATAATAAAAACAACAACAACACAACAATAATAATAATAATAATAATAATAATAATAATAATAATAATAATAATAATAATAATAATAATAATAATAATAATAATAATAATAATGAGGATGAGGATGAGGATGAGGATTGTGTATGGCGCCTAATCTTTGGAAGCGTTAAGCGCTTTATAACATACAAAAAAGCAAACAAACAAACACCATGAAATTAGAAAACCAAAAATTATGCTGACAATATTTAAGGTAGGAAACATTATTAGGCATTTAAATTTGTTCTTGCAGTCGAAAATGGTGTTTTAAGAGTTCTCTTGAAACGGATCACTGTGTTTTTGTGTCTAATTTCAATGGGCAATTCATTCCATGTTGCTGCACCCTGGTATGCATAAAAACGTTGTCCATATATATATTTCATAGTGGGAATAATGAGTATACGATTGTCAGAAGAGGAGCGTGAATATTTTGCTGGCGTCTACACACACACACACACACACACACACACACACACACACACACACACACACACACACACATATATATATATATATATATATATATATATATATATATATATATATATATATATATATATATATATATATATATATATATATATATATACTATATTTAGTAAGTCAACAAATTTGTCTAAACCAATATGGTAAGATATTCTGCCGATTATGAATGTTGAGAATCGTTGATGAGAGAGAGAGAGAGAGAGAGAGAGAGAGAGAGAGAAGAGAGAGAGAGAGAGAGAGAGGAGAGAGAGAGAGAGAGAGAGAGAGAGAGAGAGAGAGAGAGAGAGAGAGCACGCATCGTATTGTTTCTTAGCTTTAAGGAGTCCTTCCTTTTTACGCAAATAATACCTTTTTCTATTTAATAATGATGAGCTTTAATACTGATAAATGAGTGTAAAGCATCCCGACACTTCAGCTTACCTGTCTTGAAGAAAACGCAAGACCTGTGCCCAATGTACAAGAGACACACAAGCTAATTCAATGTGCATTTCGTGAATTCAGTGCGTTTGTTACGAAACGTAAGATACTGTCAACATCTGTAGCAAGTAAGCTAGATTTGCTATATATTGATTTCATTGCCCAGTCTTGAACAAAAGTATCTCAAAAGTACGTCTCTGATCAGGTAATGTTCAAAAGTCTTCACCGATAAGTCCAGTCAGTAAAATCATCATTTACGTAAATTTTGGAATGACTTCAGATTTGTTTTAGAAAATTTCTTCTAAGTACCTTGAATTTGACTGATTTCGTCAACCTCGAGTTCTCTAGAACATTCCTACCACCATCAGCATATCGAGGTGAATGGATTGTTTTATGTGTAATTTAGGTGTAATTCTGACTGTACAACATTTAACCAACCTAATATTCTTTCAGTCATATATGAAGCTCCTTATATGCTGTAATACATTTGGAGTATGCTCATTGTTATTTGCTCTCCGTTTTAAGGAAATCTTTTTGTGATTATTTCTCTGATTATTGGAATTCGGTGCAATGGAAATATTCCTTTGCCCGCAATAATTAGCTAGGTACTAGGAGCAAACACTACGGAGTGAAGTGTTAGTGAGTTTCCATGGTGTCACACAGCGGCGTCGCTAGGGGCTTGTGTTACCCAGTGCAGTAAACTCATGGTGTCAACCCTCCGGACTTCCGCCATGGATTTCTTCTTCTTAAAATAAGTACACAGTATAAAAATGACAAGAACAAAAACAAATTAATTGAAGGTCAGAAGGTAACAGTATTTAAGAACTGTAACAACGTTAAGTTATTGTTATTTTTTACATTAAACTTACTTTATTTAAAATTTTCCTTTCCTGGAATTGCAATTTTTCATTTTGGTGTCACCCCTCTGAGATGGTGTCACCCGGTGTGGTCCGCACCACCACCCACCCATCCTAGCGACGCCACTGATGTCACGGTTGACCTTTAGTGAATTCAGCCCAAACCCGCACGATTGTCTGTGTCTTACCATTGTCCCTATTAAAATCTAGCGGTTTATATTTTTGGTGTGATGACAGAATAAAGACTAGTTGAGAAGTCGAATGTGTATCGAAGATTAGTCGGAAAAGGAGTCGAGGAGGAAAAATTGAAGAAGGAGCAGTAAAGGAGGAGGAGTTAGGAGGGAAGTCGGAAGTAGAGAAGGAATTGGCGTGATAGCAGAGATACATATCAGTAGAAAAAAGGTCTCCCTTCTAAAGTCTTGGAACAAAACTATGCCGGAAGTCTGTCCTCTAAAAGCTTACTCTGAAAACACAAGGACGTTAGCATAGTTTCTTTAGCCATCTCGTCTCACACTAACTAACAATCCATCATCAGATAAAGGGCTATATGATTTTCATGTCACGCATTCGTACACATAGAAATACCCAAACGTTCTTGTATGGTAAACAACGACGTCAAATACCTAACATATAGACATCAATAAGTTGCGTAAACATCAGTATATATATTCTTAATTTATTGATACTGAGCAATATTAAAACACTCAGACGCATTTCTGTAAATTATACTATTATACTCCTAGAAAATGTACACAAATATAAAAATACCCATGCTCTGGTGTATCCTTACATCCATAATGACAAATTTTACACACTGCAACCAATTTGAAAAGATACAATTCAATTCAAAAGTTGCAAAATCTATAATATTACATGATTCAATGCTCTAGTTGACTACGAAGTAACAAAAACGCGAATTATAACATTAATTCTGAACAAGAGCTAGAACTCTACGTAATTCATTACATAATCACAGCTCATTTTTCAAATTGAACACTACATATGCAATTATACGTACTAACAATTCGAGTAATGAAGGATGTATACTACCGACACACAATTACGATTACAATGCCGTAATATTATGCAACAATGGAGCAAATAACTTGCTGACCTTAATGAAGTTTGTATTTCTTGGACTGTCTTACGTTTCCCTGCGAAATTACGAGAGGCTTTCCCAGAGTATTGCTGTATAACCTTCTAGCACGAAGTTTTGGCAATTACTAAGTACCTAGCTCGAAAATGCTCAATTAAATTCGGATTTAAATGGTGACTACACCCTCTTCAATTTCGATTGGATGTCGATTCTACCCTATTTTATTCAATTTAGCAGACATATCCTCAGAGATGTCTGTCAACGTGGTGAGATTTATGACGCTGAAAAGGTCCTTTGTTCTGAACGAAGCTTTCAACGTCCATGTGCGATTTGTCACACCCAACAAAGCTAGGCTCTTGTACCCTTACGAAGAAGACCAACTATAGCCGCGGTGTCTAACATAATTACATGGCTCCTAACCATTTCTTTGTTCTTCTGACTTAAGCAATCGCGGACCTGGCAAACGTGACAACCACCTATGCTAACATTTATAACGAATTACAATGTTAAATATGTGAATACCTATGCTAACTTATATAATAAATGCCCAACGTTAAATACGAGACTATATATGCCAAGATATCTAATGAATGTCTAACATCAACAATGTTAATGTCTATGCTAACATATGTCATGAATTTGCAACGTTAAATATGTGAATGGTTTTGCTTAGCATATCTAATGAATGTCCAACGCTATATTTAATAATGAATGTCCAACGCTATATTTAATAATGAATGTCAACGCTATATTTAATAATGAATGTCCAACGCTATATTTAATAATGAATGTCCGACGTTATATTTAATAATGAATGTCCAACGCTATATTTAATAATGAATGTCCAACGCTATATTTAATAATGAATGTCCAACGCTATATTTAATAATGAATGTCCAACGCTATATTTAATAATGAATGTCCAACGCTATATTTAATAATGAATGTCCAACGCTATATTTAACAATGAATGTCCAACGCTATATTTAATAATGAATGTCCGACGTTATATTTAATAATGAATGTCCAACGCTATATTTAATAATGAATGTCCCAACGCTATATTTAATAATGAATGTCCAACGCTATATTTAATAATGAATGTCCAACGCTATATTTAATAATGAATGTCCGACGTTAAATATGTGAATACCTATGCTGACATAGATAACGAATGTTCAACGTTAATGGTGTGAATACATTTGCCAAGATTTCTAATGAACGTACAACTTAAATTATGTGAATACTTATGCGAACGTATCTAATGAATTTACAGCGTTAAATATGTGAATACCTATGCTAACATATCTAACGAATGTCCAATGTTAAATATGTGAATACCTATGCTAAGCATCAAATATAGTGTCACTTATCTCACTACAATAAGTTGTGCCAATTGTGAAATATATGTGAAATCTAAACGACCTGCATTATTCAAAGCAATATTAAGTCATATAGTTTGAATTGTATTGTTTCTTAAATAAATGTAATGAAGACTTCTATATTTCATAAACCACTACTAATGCATTGTTAGAATACACTGCAGGCACCATGTTATAGGTCTTCAACTTAAATAAAATTTGTGTTGCCTTTCTGTAGAGCTCAGATCAATTAGTCAATGGAGGCGGAATGGATAATACCGTTTAAATTAACCCACTTTTAAAATTCCAGATTTACACATAAATCAAGAAAAGGAATGTTCGATAAGGTTGAATATTGAACACCACGCACACACACACACACACACACACATATATATATATATATATATATATATATAATATATATATATATATATATATAATATATATATATATATATATATATATATATATATATATATATATATATATATATATGAGACAAAGAAAAGAAGTTTTTTTTGTATTATATTCAGTTGTATATTTCTAATGTGTTAAATAATAATGTAGATATATATAACAATTTCGTTTAGAAGCATGACGTCAATAGTTTAATTTGTCCAGACTGAGAATGCTATATTATAAGACATTTAGAGGCAACGGTAGGTCAGAAACTATATGTATTCTGCTAGTATAGTTGAAATCGAGACAGATAGACATATTGGCATGTAAATTATATTTCAGTGAGATGATTTCAACATGTCGTGTTTGATGTACTTCAGCATGGAGGCGAATCTATATAACATTAGTCAACATTAATGTCAAGAATGAAAAACAGAAATTTAAATATGTTTCAATATGCTTAGATTTGTCTGATACAAAATAAAACAATTAAAATACAAAAGACTATGTTATAATGCCCCAAAGAAGCCACACTTAAAATTAAAAAAAAACTTTCTGCATCGATAAAATATTTCATTTAGTATTTATTATAATTTCCAAAGAATTATCGTCCTGCAGTTGCGGACGGACATATTATGTACACTTCAATCCTGTACAGTATAAGCAGTTGAGTATATCACATCAGGGCTTTATCTCCGTTTCCAATCAAAACACAAATATAAACTGACAGATTTGAGAGATATAGATTGTGTCAAAGTAGTTTACAATGCGTTTTGTATGAATGTAATATTAGTGTATTAGAATTAGTGTATGTAGAATTCAGACACAATCTTAAAAAATCTTTGGTGATTACAGAAAAAGATAAGAGATATTTTAACTCAGCAAACATAGTATATATGATCGAACAGATAGAATACATCTAGCCTTTACAGTTCTGTATTATGTCGTTGCCAGAACAGCTGAGAATGAGGAAGGTACTAGCAAGATTATTCTTTACAGTTGTGCGTGTCTTTCCTAACATTACGTATATACAATATACAAAGTTTAGCCAAACTTTACTCTAAAATAAATTGTATTGTGCACAATTAATTTTTTTTTTTTTGCGGCACAATGTGCAAGTTGTGCATGAACCATAGTAATAGTCCCTCATCAAAACAAATCTTTGTGCGAAAACCGTTTCATTCGTTTTTCAGCCACCTTGACATTGATTCCCAAATGAAATGGGCCTCTAGCCTGCTTCAAGTGAAAAGTTTGATCCCGGCCTTTGACGTACAACAAATATACGAGTATGTTTAATCTCTTGGCTACACTATAGTAATAACGAAGTTGAGCAGTTTTGGATAGCTGTAGCAAATTATACGGTCGCTTGAGGGGTTTTGGACTATCTAATTACGCCTTATGCGTGTTGGCGTTGCCTTACAGTAGTAATACAGCCGTCGATAGAACTTTCTCTCAGATGAATCTGATTAAAACGAAAATAAGAAACAGGAAATGATAGAAGCTTTATTACGCATTCGAAGCTATATAAAACGCAACGGGATCTGTTGCAACGGATTTGTCCCATCTTCAGCAATGCTGAGTAATTTCAGTTCGAAAATTTATGCGACAACGGAATCTGCTGATCACGACGAGGACGTTCTACCTGAGGAATACTTTGAAGTTTCAGATGAATAAATGTTTGTAGTGATACTTAATTTATGGTATTTGGTTTTCATTTACTCTTCAGATTTTAATATATAAATTGGGCGCTTTTGGGGCTGCTTTTTAAAAATACACGTGCGGAAATTGAAAAATAGTATCTGGCAACATTGGTCGAGAGACATATTGCAATTCACACAAATGTTCCGGCTACACGGGTTGACCCTTTGTGATGGCCGCAGTGGTTCTTTTAGGCAAACGATAGTCTCGAATGTACGTGTCGGAGAGTTCGTTTAGTGACATCATAGAGCTCACACAACTGAAAAGTAACGTCTAACCGGCTTTCTTGATGCATATCTGGCGCGAAAGTCTTTCATGTTGTGGTCCGAATGGCTAACGGTATACGCCAGCCAGACTCGTAACAAAATAAGTCCTTAGAAAAATATTTATTTTTCTCGTATGATAATAAGTTCCAAAATATGTTTCACCTTTTCTTTCCTTGCAATCTCAAATAATGAAAACTACAGAAATTAAAGAATGTCATACATTTATCAGCAACTGAGCTGCAGTAAATACTTTTTCCAGTCAGCACATGGAATGTAATTATATTATTGCAAGAGCCGAAGAACATATATTTATCTTGCCTTTAGTACGTTGGTTGTAGCCATTTTTTAGTGGTAATACTATGCAAATATTTTTACTGGCTGAATTTCAAAACCAATATTTAAATAAAATTACTGCCATCGATACAGCTATCACAGGATCGATCGTTTAGCCGTGCATCCGTTAACCGCCGCCTATTTAAACGTATTCATTGTTTATTTATCAGTGAGATAGGTTCAAAAAGTGCTGATATTGGCATACCTTATTGTTGTTCCCTGAACGTTGGTGTCAATTTTAATTGAGCACTTAAAATTCTAACACGGTCATGAATACATGATGTAATGCCGTGTCTTAGCAATCCCTTCTGCAAGAACTCCATGAACTGAGGCATACACTAAGCCGTGAAGAAAGGTCAAGAGCTGTTTGATATTACATCCTGATACAAGCAAAGATTATCACTGACCCATAACTGACCGAAGTGACCACTTGGTAATGACTAAACGAATCGAGGCACTAAAGGTCGATTTCTAGCATGTCCGTATGTCTCCACGAGAGAGAGAGAGAGAGAGAGAGAGAGAGAGAGAGAGAGAGAGAGAGAGAGAGAGAGAGAGAGAGAGAGAGAGAGAGAGAGAGAGAGAGAGAGAGAGAGAGAAGTAAACACTAATTATTTTCTCTTTCGGAAGGTAGAGTGATGCAACGACGGCTATTGTAATGTTACGTAAAATTATTGGTCATAATCCATGATCACATCTATCTTAACCTGTATTTATTAAAGATCACTATACAACGTCCATAAATACTTTGGATTTTATCATAAGCACTAACTTTAAAAACCAGGAAGGTCTCTGTGACTTCGTTATATGGAAGAAGTTGTCAGTGACGTAAAGTTGGTGGTACATTAAGACACAAATCCAGAGGCATGTCCTTTCTTACATTTCCTCGGATAGTATTTTCTTTCCATCGTTTTCTCAGATGACACATTTGGATGATTGCTCTCGACATAATGAAATTACGTACTTTTGATAATGTTGGCATTTAAGTAAAAGCAGATGTATTGCCAAAAAATATTATACGGTCGATTGTTGAGAGAGAGAGAGAGAGAGAGAGAGAGAGAGAAGAGAGAGAGAGAGAGAGAGAGAGAGAGAGAGAGAGAGAGAGAGAGTTTATTTCCTTGATATGCATATTCTGTGAGTAATGAGTTTTAAAGCGAAGATTATATTATACTGAAAGGTCAAGACAAAGAACCAGAATAAAGCACTGCCTAATATATTGTAAGCACATCTCTTTATATAAAACAATTTGTTACATCGTCTTTCTTTCTTTATATTAATTTATTGTAAATTATCATTTGTGAATGATCAACACGTTTACTTTAATTGATTAATCCTATTCAGTGTCAAGGTTCAGACTGATATTTTCAATCTCAATTAGAATTAAGAATAAAAAGTACAATATATTACACAAAGTACAATATAATTGAATAACACACTTATTTACAAAACTAGTTAGAATAAGCTGTACGTGTTTTTTACGCTCTACTGGACCATGTACTCCAGTTTACCTCAGTGCTTTCATTCCTTGAAATAGATTTATCATTTGCGTAGTACTAAACTGTAAGAAAGAAAACAAAACCGCTTTGTTATATGCTGTTACTTCATCTGACTATATGGACTAGTTTGTTTCTCGGAGTCTTATATATATCTGTTAATATAATGATAAAAATTGTATTTTATGTATATACGGATTCTTGCCTTGCACCCTGAGTTATAGGTAACGACATAAATGACTTGTTTTAAAATGAAAACAGCACACGTAATACAAACAACATTGAATAATATTTCAGGGTTTATTTACTTAACAACCAAAGTAGCGGAAAAGCTTTGAAATTGTGTACTTCTACAATTATTAAAATTTTATATCACTATAGTTGGTCTCATAAGCTTCTATTTGAAAAATCAATATGTATTTGATTTGCTATGTAAATAAGTTAATTATTGGGCATTTATCCAGTTGCTATTTGCCTAAATATTTATATTTGTAATAAAGTTTAATTGATTATTTATATTTAACGGTGTGTTTTAACAATTTGTCAATCTATTCATCAGTCTATCCATTATATCCATATATGTGACCCAATTATCAACTGAGAGATGAGATCAAACACAATGAACTTAGTTGGCCAGAGTTTGCCTTTGGGTCATAAGGCAGATTGAATCGATATATATATATATATATATATATATATATATATATATATATATATATATATATATATATATATATATATATATATATATATATATATATATACGCACACACAGTACACACAGCATATATAAACTTAAGTGGTAATTCGGACGATGACATTTATACATTGTTCAAATAAATAAACTCGGTGTTCTACTGGCCCGATGTGGCCACTCGCAGATGTTCAGTTCAATTTAGTCAAGATGAGTTGATTACTTTTGCGATACCTCGGAAGCAGTTATTTTAAAAGACAAACATACACAGGAAGAATTTCTTTCACATACCTGTGATCACGCTGAATGTAGAGTTTGCGTTGTCCAACAGATAGTAGCAATGATAGCAATCGAGTTCTCTATTTTAGCCGACGTTTTAAGGGATCAATTTTAAAGCAGTCTGCTTACTGCTTGTGCTTTAAAATACCTTTTCCAATGACATCGTATCATTTGCCTTGAGAGAGAGAAGAAGAAAAAGAAACACCTAATATACGTTTCTATAGTGATTAAATTGTAAAATGAAACAATTATGATACCAGGACTAGAAATGTGCTTTAATCATATTGATAGCTAGTCTTCGCTTTTCTTGTAAGATATTGTAATGATTTAGATTAATGGCAAAACTATAGGTCATAAACTTTCAGCAAGCAATCCACAATGGTTAGTCAATGAATTTACTCTGTAACAAACGTTACTTAGTTAAGTCTATTTTTCATAGAGTCCACAATGATATTGACCTTCGGTCATGGAGCTAATGTTTTTGTGCGAAAACCATTATTTTATTCCCAGTGATATTAACTTTTACAGGTTTAATAACAAATATGTCTTATTTATGTGGAAGCCGTTTGCGAAATACGGTCTGTGATGCAGAACTAATGCATTAAGTTTGTATGCATAAATCACTTTTCTTATTCGAGTAACAGTGACCTTGAAGCTTCACCATTTGACCCCACCCCCCAAAAAAAATAAAAAAATAAAAGAGCATCCCGTCTTGCCCCGCATGCATTTTATCCATATACTCTAGCTTAGTCCAGTTCTAAGGTGCATACTCAATAATATTGTGCAGAACATGTTTTCTTCTTTCAGAAGTAGTGACCTTGATCACTGACAGGCCCAGCCCTGGGGGAAAGGCGAACGAGGCAAGCGCCATTGGCCCCGCGCTTTCAGGAAATCAACATAGCAATGCAATGTTTTCGCTTGGGGCCTCGCTCATCGCTTGATGCCTTAGGTGCTGCACATCCTAGGGCGGGTTCTGATCACTGAACTAAAATATCTGTAAAATTCATTTCTTGCCAAATGGCAGTTATCATCACAGTTTAAAAAGGTTGGATGGCGTAGTACCAAAATTACTGTACAGGAACAAGAAAGGTAACATTGGGACAGACAATGTCATAACAGTATACCTTCCACCTATTGGCTACCATATTACAATGTGAGATAGTGTATTGACAATGTATATTTGTCATCCTATTTGGAGTCTTTACGTTTGCCATCAGAAGGTTCCACTCAGACCGTTTTATGTGGGTTTTTTTTTCTCTCTCACGACAACAACAACGTGGGGCATCTTTTCTGAACCCATTTTGACCTGTACTTTCCAACTTAACGCGTTTTATCTCAAGCGCATAAAAGACACTAGTCGTAAAAACACAGTTGATCTTTCAAATACATGTACCTTTATCGTTCTTGTGCGTAATTCATTTTATTGGATAATTCATTTTTCTTTCTTTATCACTCAAACGTTTGATACGAGTAAAATCCTAAACGAACGATCATGCATCCATACATGGAATCATTTTTATATGTACCTTTTTTTGAATACGTCTATACGTCTATATGTCTGTCCGTCCATGTATAAATCCATCTTGCTCATCTCTCTCTCTCTCTCTCTCTCTCTCTCTCTCTCTCTCTCTCTCTCTCTCTATATATATATATATATATATATATATATATATATATATATATATATATATATATATATATATATATATATATATATATATAGTCTCTCTCTCTCTATCTATCTATCTATCTATCTATCTATCTATCTATATATATATATATATATATATATATATATATATATATATATATATATAGAGAGAGAGAGAGAGAGAGAGAGAGAGAGAGAGAGAGAGAGAGAGAGAGAGACACACATATATAGGTAGATGGGCAAGATGGATTTATACATACATACATACATACATACATACATACATACATACATACATACATACATACATACATACATACATACATACATACATACATACATATATATATATATATATATATATATATATATATATATATATATATATATATATATATATATATATATATATAAGATAGTTATTAAAGTTATTAAATGCTAAACCATTGTTCACTTGTACGCAAAGGTCAACCTTCCTAAAAATAAAAATTCCACAGTCATAAATAATTGATGCAAGAATATGTCTTAGTAACATTTTCTTCAAGCACTTTGTATCCGAATTTAGGTATTAACCAGGTCAAGAAAAGGAGAGATCTGTTTAACATTACTTCTTGCTCTAAGCTAGGGTTGACACTGACCCAAAATTGACCTAACTGACCACCCCGTATAACAAGTCGATTGTAATCCCCACTGTGTAGCCTTTTGATAGTGGAGTACACACACACACACACACACACACACACACACACACACACACACACAAATTCACCAGCCCATCGTCATCCACCAAACAACCCTCCACAATCCCCATGCTTTTCTCCAAACGATTGACAACATGGTATAAAAACAAATTTATATCTTATATATATAAGATAGTTTTTAAAGTTATTAAATGCGAAACCATTGTTCACTTGTACGCAAAGGTCAACCTTCCTAAAAATAAAAATTCCAGTCATAAATAATTGATGCAAGACTATGTCTTAGTGACATTTTCTTCAAGCACTTTGTATCCGAATTTAGGTATTAACCAGGTCAAGAAAAGGAGAGATCTGTTTGACATTACTTCGTGCTCTAAGCTAGGGTTGACACTGACCCAAAATTGACCTAACTGACCACCCCGCATAACAAGTCGATTGTAGTCCCCACTGTGTAGCCTCCTGATAGTGGGAGTACACACACACACACACACACACACACACACACACACACACACACACACACACACACACAAATTCACCAGCCCATCGTCATCCGCCAAACAACCTCCACAATCCCCATGCTTTTCTCCAAACGATTGACAGCATGGTATAAAAACAAATTTATGCGCTACTCAAGACTTTAAGTCCGTTCTAATTGGTATATTCTCTCTCTCTCTCTCTCTCTCTCTCTCTCTCTCTCTCTCTCTCTCTCTCTCTCTCTCTCTCTCTCTCTCTCTCTCTCTCAACCAAAAGAACTGCAGTATCCCAGTTACGTAAACAATACTGTCTAATTATCAGCACCATCATACATAAGTGTTCATTTGGTTAAACTCGAATTTGAACAACCATTCCCGAAACATATTTGGTTTCTCACAGGGTCCACTCATTAGGAGAAAATGAAATTCAGCTCGAATCCAGTAAAGATCCTTAGCATAATGAGGGTGTTTACCAACTTTACTGTACCACTTATTACATTATTCAACAGAACTGGGGTAATCCAAAAGTATGTGCCCTGGTGGACTTAAAGCAGAGGTTCAACAGGCAATTATGAACCACGGCCGAGAGGTGCTTCAAAACAGGAGTGAAATCAAAGCATGTAGTATTTACTACATAAGACTTTTAGCAGGTGAAATTGTTTCAGAATTGGGGATAAAACAGTGATCGACCATTACCTCAATGATTATAGACAATGACAGATTAGCCGATGAACAGCGAACTATTACAGTGCATACATCATTGAATCGTTTGGATTTGTATCGATTAGCTGAGTCTTAGTAAGAACTATTACAGTGCATACATCATTGAATCGTTTGGATTTGTATCGATTAGCTGAGTCTTAGTAAGAACTATTACAGTGCATACATCATTGAATCGTTTGGATTTGTATCGATTAGCTGAGTCTTAGTAAGAACTATTACAGTGCATACATCATTGAATCGTTTGGATTTGTATCGATTAGCTGAGTCTTAGTAAGAACTATTACAGTGCATACATCATTGAATCGTATCGATTTGTATCGATTAGCTGAGTCTTAGTAAGAACTATTACAGTGCATACATCATTGAATCGTATCGATTTGTATCGATTAGATGAGTCTTAGTAAGAACTATTACAGTGCATACATCATTGAATCGTATCGATTTGTATCGATTAGCTGAGTCTTAGTAAGAACTATTACAGTGCATACATCATTGAATCGTATCGATTTGTATCGATTAGCTGAGTCTTAGTAAGAACTATTACAGTGCATACATCATTGAATCGTATCGATTTGTATCGATTAGCTGAGTCTTAGTAAGAACTATTACAGTGCATACATCATTGAATCGTATCGATTTGTATCGATTAGTCTTAGTGAGATTTTGATTCGTTCATAGTGACTTCATAGTTACCAAATGCAATCTCGGTGTATCGACACCATATATAAATTAATAAATAACTGGAGTAGTTATGCAATGAAGTCTAATTAGATTGGTCTTAATTGGAATAAATTATCAAGTTAAGTAAATCCAGACTGGCTTTTCGGGACATACATTATTGGACAAGTTTGATACAGCGGAAAGCCTTCCTAAATGTCTAGATTAAACGAATTATCTCATTCCCATAGTATATTATACAGATGTTATGTTATATAGATGCTTGAACAGAATAATGTGGGCAGTTATGACCTCCTTACAGATGTCCACTACTACCTAGTCATGCTACTTAAGAATATAGTTAAAGCTGGATAAACTATATAGAAACAATTAGCAGTATACAGATATATATGCACAGGCCCAGCCCTGGGCAAGGCAAAGAAGACAACAGCCTTAGGCACCCGCTTTCAGGAAATCAACTCTGCAATGCATTTTTGTGTGTGCTGGGGACCCGATTCATCTGTTGCTGCCTTTAGGCCTTGCATTCTTGCAGTAAAGAGCGAGAAATGTGTAAGAATCAACATTTTGTATAAAACGTAATTACTTAAGAATCAACATTTTGTATAAAACGTAATTACTAACATGTTTGTGGTATATGATAAGCATGGGACGTGTCCGAAATATATAAAAACAAACATCACCAACTAGAAATGAAATTCATGTGGAAAATAAACGCACGAACAGAGCCATGGGACAAATTAGTAAAGACGTACCAGCTCTGGACCACTCATCAAGTTTATAGCTTAAATCAAAACAGTGAATTTAGAAATTTAACATGTAATGTACGGTAACATTCTCGTGTTATATATATATATATATATATATATATATATATATATATATATATATATATATATATTGACCAAAAGATTTTCATCGACCCCTTAGATAGCAATGGATAAAGAACTCCGTAATCTAATCCCACTCACTGCAAGCTTGTGAGCCCAATGGCAAATTGAATGAAACTAAAAGCTCTTACCCAACTCTCGACCGACCAATTATCAAAAGTACGAAGGAAAATATTGACCTAAACTGTAAAGCTGTTTCTCAATATAAAAATATAAAAATATCGTGTTTGAGTCATGCTAAAGCTGTGTTTCCACATCTCAGTCGCTCACAGTATGACTTAAAAACAAATAGTACAGCGACAAATAGGCGTCTCCTCCTAGATCTTGTTATCTAATATTTAAATTAAAAATGAGACAATTGAACCGAAAGAACATTGTCAGGGGGCAACCTTTTGATTTTCGGCATGGCAGATTTTGTTTCTCCATTAATTTCTTCCAATGATGCGTAGAGAAAATAAAGAGAAAACGTGATATATGCATCATCTGAACTGACAAAAAAATATAATGAAGTAAAGGAACAAATGTTTTTAAAAGGTCGGTCATTTAATATTATTTGCAGGTAAATTTCGTTATGATATGACTGGTTTCAAATACTTCGGATAAAGTAATGTTGAATATGTCACAATAACATACTATATGGACAATGAAGGATCGTGGCCAGTTATCTTTCCAACAGGTGGAGCCACGGACAAATTCGGTACCGAAATTTGATTATCCACGGAGTTTATCGTTAGCCAGATCATTCTGTCTGTGGTGAAATTTTCCGTTCAAGCACATTCTACTTCCAGCGTGTTGGGTTTTTTAAGCAGTTGGAATGGAAACATGGTCGGCAACTTCATGATGGATAAAGATTACAAAAAATGAATCATTATGATCAATGTTTAGAAATGAACTAACAAAGAGCTCAATAGATAGCGTGATTGAGATTTTTAAACTAGCTTCAACTATTTTCAGTCATATCGCTACGATGTCTGGAGCATATTCATCGGTTAGCATTCAGCATAGAATGATGAAGATAATCCGGTTGTTCACACCAATAGATATAATGTAATCGCTTTCACATACTTTAAACAGGAGTGGTCCCAACACTGAGCATTCAGACATACAAACTGCGAGCTTTAATTCTGGTGAAAATCTGATGTCAAAGATATATTTTGTTTTATCTTAAATATGAAAACTCTATACCAAACAACGGGTGACCGGTGACAACATAGTTTTCCCCTTGTGATGCATTGTGGGCAATATGTTGACATCATGGATTATCCAGTAGATGCCAAACATTGAACTAGCCTTTAAGGCCAATATTGGTATTTATTAAAATGGTTCATTCTATACGTGTGGAAAGACTATTCGAAGTTTATTACAGGCGTTCCTAAATTATTAAATCAAGAACGTAACAGGATCAATCGCACCTTATTTAATGGGAAAAAAATTATAAAGTGCATATTCATCTATTGTGCGAAAGTTTTAAGATTAACCAGCGTTGCTTCCAGAGATTGTTGCAGCAAACAATTAAATAAAGCATTTTAAGAAAGAATGGGATGCATATATCGTATTTCTGGTTGGTCAATCTGTGCTTTACCGATTCAAAAACGCCATATCCCCCTCCCCTCACACACACACAGCGACCTGTAAGTGAATACTATTTGTGCATCCGTTGAGCAATAACAACGCTGTATATATGCTATTTTATTAGCCATAGTTCAATGTCAAAGCTACTTGCGATTGGAGCGGCGTTTTATACAAGATATTTAGTTTAGAAACCCATTCAAAATGCCATAAATAAGTTTGTTGGTGGATATTGTTTAGCTTCAGAAAAGCACAAAATAAGATCTACCGATAACAAATATAGAATAGACGTGCTTCCTTGTACTGGCAACTTTCTTTGTTTTAATCAAGTTAACAAACGCTTTATTTCGCTTCTGTTTTCCACAAAACCTTGAAGGAAACAAGAAGTAGAACCTATAGTATGTATAGACCAACCAACTCAGAACCTAAATGGCAATTAGAGAATACGACTGGAGTAATGGTAAATAAGGTTTTGAGGATTTATTACCGTTCCAGGTTATTGCATTCTATCCCATACTCACGACTTTATCCTCACTGAAATTGTAATTACAGCAAAAAAACAACTACATGGGGAGCATAACAAATGGTCCGTGTACATTTTCTCTAAGAGAGCATTGGAGACTGCACCGTAAGTGCTCCACTGCTAACTCGGAGTTTACCGCATGCAAATCAATTGCCAGGTTTTTTTTTTTTTTTTTTTTTTTTTTTTTTGGGGGGGGGGGGCGGGTGCGCCATAACGTATCTGTGAACAGGAATGTTAGATATTTTCCATTTCCACCAACATTGTTTTGTTCCATAACGAATGAGTACAGATTGGAGGCTGCTAGAATTTCAGCATAGACACGTATTCGTTTAAGTAACCGTAAAAACAACCGGAACATGGATCGGCCATTTTCGACAGGTCATGAAATACCGCCTAAATAGTGTAGGAATTCAGATAATTTTTGGTTGCTTGGTGATTCACCTCTGTTATTAATAGTACTCGCAATGGGATGTCCTGCCGCAAAGTTTATATTTAGTAAGGCTTATGCTTTTACATTGATTATGTCCCTGTGCCAGTGATCTTTCTAACAGCACAAGCCTTGTAGGTTTCTTAATTGAATTTCAATCTCAATAAATTATTTTTTCTCTCCTTTTTTCTCTGACCGACAGTTCATGCATTCAGCCGTTTCTTTATTACTTTGTGTTCCAGCGGATGGTGCAGTGGACAGTATTGCATTGTACGACCATCAACTATGATAGTAATTTTAAAACATCAGGGTTGCGTATCTTGGGCAAAATGGGTAACAAGGAGACAAAGAATTAGCAAACAATATCTTTTCTTGCGCATATACATTTTTGTTCAAACCATTTATTTGCCAATCCAAGTATCACACAAAATTTTTAATGACCATAAATTGTGTATTTGTAACCAATGAGTTTAATTGCATGGCTGTTTGTTTTGTTTGTTTGTTTTGTATTTGTTTTTTTGTGGGTTTTTTTGTTGTTGTTTTTTTTGTTACAACTTTATGGTTATGAACTGAAAAGAACAAAAACCATCATTTTTTTTTGTAAAACGTAGCAAATAATATAACCAAACTTACAGATGAAAACGTGTTAAGAGCTTTTAAGTCCAAAGAATGAAATATTCCATATAAATTTCTAAACCAGAAATGTACTGTCCGCCACAAATCGGGAC
Organism: Unio pictorum; assembly: GCA_030141615.1. NCBI lineage: Eukaryota > Metazoa > Mollusca > Bivalvia > Unionida > Unionidae > Unio > Unio pictorum. The sequence goes on from JARLTB010000227.1 coordinate 4,625,246, forward strand.
GTAGTCAAAATGGCGTTTTCAAGAACTCCTTTTAATAAGTCTTAATTGCTCCAAAATAATATTATATTACAATGAGCACTTTCTATTTCCAATGAACAGTTTCAAGCAAATGTTTTTCCTCTCAAATAACATCTAAGTACATCACAAAACATACTTGATGTTATAACAGAAACACACGAAATAAGACTGACTCCAAAAATATGAATGAATCTGATTTTTCAGTCCTCTCCTTATTTAATTTACACCTTTAAGAATCTAATATCGATTATATGTCGCAATATACCCCAGGTGACAGATCTTACTACTTAGACTAATCTTTCAAAATATGTATTCATGTGACCTAATTTACTGAAATAAGAAATAACTTCTTTCTTCCAAGATACCACATTTACATGTACTAAATCCAGCTATATATAATCACCATGAATTTACAGCCATTAATTAAAAAAAAATAAAAAAATTAGACCAAATCATGAACAAGGAGTTTATATTCGATTCTATCGATTATTGTACGTGTGTCTTAGTACTTGAATATCCGCTGACGAAAGATAAAATCATACACTTCTCTGCACTTCTTCTACATTGTTTATGCTTTTCTCTTACATTTTGTCTATGCAAATGAAAATATTGTCATGAATATGAGTGAATGCCATAAATGTTTCTATAAATAATTTAGTACAAACACCTTCTTAACTGAATAGCCCTTGGTGATCTTCGCTGTCTTTGTTATCTTTCATTGGTATTTCGCTATCTGTGTCATCGCTGGTTATTTCGTTATCTGAGCCGTGGATGGATAACTCGGTCAATATCGACGGTTGGAAATTTTCTTGCACAATATTATATAGTGATTTTTCAGGCTTTTGTGTATTCCTATCAAATTTTCGATATCGGTGAATCGTTTAATTGGTTGGTGACATGTGTTTGAAAACTCATACATAACTTTGACCTGTTTATAAACCAATATGATACATTCAAGATAACAACGACCTTTTCTGGGACGTTATGAAAAACTACTGCTTGATTAATTTAATTCCCACACCAGCAATTATTTGAATTTTCCACGATACTCTGCTAAGCCAAGCGGTTGCATATTCATCATCATATAATACTTGATGTGATCGTTTATGATAATATTCTAATACAACATTAACCAGTCTCCGATATGATTGCGTTTGTAGATAGTATTTCTGTAAGATTTGCTTGCATTAGCACAATGCTATATTAGGCTGTTGCTCATATTTTTCGTAGTGAACGGACTTTTTATTGATCAGTGACATTTTACACTACCGCTTAAAATTAATTACACGAGGTTTGTAGGTAATCAGCGTAGCGACAGTGCATCCTTAAATTTGACTTTCAGTAGCTCATATACAAATCAGCCCAAACTCGACGTTTCCTCAATTAATAAAGAAACATTTAATTTTCAGCGGGTGTGCAACCGTGTGATAATAACCTGCAACGTTTAGATCGACAGTGACGCGCACTAGCCGATTAGACCACGGCTTAGTACGTACATGTGAAAGAAAAGAAATTATAAATAAACTTTGCAGCACTTACCAAAAAAAGAAAATAAATAAATGAGTGATATACTCCTCCCTGTTTAGACCAATATTAATCTAAATCCATTTCATGCTTCCATTTTTCTATCGGAATGTCTCTTTCTAGTTTAATAGGCTCTTTTTCACTAGTATAGTGTACTTATCACGTATTAAGTACTTGCCATTTTTTTCTTTCTCAATGTTAAACGTTATCAACCGTGCTTGGTATCTGGTGTGCTTCATGACAATTTCTTTATCTCGAATTATTAGATTAAAACGACCACCAACAATAATTTTCGGCGGTGTCATATATTTTCCATGTTTAATTTGACAGTTGTAGACCATAATCTGAAAAACTTCTTTCCATCTTTGAGACTTACAGGCACGCAGAACAAAAATGTATAGACTATTCAGTCAGTCACGTATTGTCAAGCATTTACTGCATTATTCCAAATCTAATTCATACTGCAGTGGAGCCTTCATGGAGTAGTCATGATTCCTGCGGGGAGGGGGGAGGGGGATGATGGGGGCAAATCCATGCGGCTTTTATAAAAACTGATATCTGGATCGGTAATACAAATTTCAAATTCTCTTAAGCACTACTTCTGTGATTATGTCGAAATGGTACACAATATAAACACACAAACGCACGCACACTCGCACCATGACAACATAAAAAGTGCAAAATAAGTTGGTGCCTGTTAATTTTGCTAGTCGTCTGCTTGGACACAATGCAGACTTGTGGACGTGTTCAGATGTAATATATAACTTTGACCCAGTGTAGACGAAACATTAATAAGCATGGGAATGATGTTTATATCTAGGTACAGTAGTTTGAAATACACTAGGTTTCCATGATACTAAAGTCAGAGATGAATGTGGTTGAGACATTGTTTTTTAAAACGTGATTTGTACAGGCGACTCACGCGGTCGTTCGGGTAGATGCTTTCTGAAATATTTATTGTACAAGTTTTTCGTAACATAAATTAGCGTTTAAACTTTAAAAAGGATTCAATAACTGATAAACAATCTACAAGTGGACATAAGGTTACTTGAAGCGTTTATAGTATTAACAACATATTCTCGTTAAAACATTAAATTATTCCTAAAGAAAAAGACCTTTCCGTTCTAAAAATGAAAGTATTATAGTCAGCATATACCTGGGTTCGATTGGTTAAGGACAAATACATAAGAAAAGTCAAAGTATAGTACATTTTGATTGGGAATGTCAGCTGAGGAATCATTACGTGGATCTGCTATGGTTTGGTTATTTCCTGCTTTCCAGAAGGGTAACTGAAATTTCTGTATCCCCATTATCAACTTCGCCCAAAATGTCCAACGTTGAAAAGAAAACTGTCGGGATGACAAATGAATCCCTCAATGCATTGAAATAAGAACTAGTTACAACCCAATGCAGTCAGTATCTAAATACCATCATCTAAAATCTTATCGGTACTCGGGAGTACACTGAAAAGAGCTGAAACGAAATATGCACGCCCTGATACTTATTTGATTCAAGTCTTATATATATATATATATATATATATATATATATATATATATATATATATATATATATATATATATATATATATATATATATATATATATATATATATATATATGTATATATATATAGGAAGGTTGACCTTTGCATACAAGTGAACAATGGTTTAGCATTTAATAACTTTAATAACTAACTTATATATATATATATATATATATATATATATATATATATATATATATATGTTATATAAAATTAAAGCTTGAGGAGTGTTTAATTAAACCTATACAATACAAAGAAGTAGATTTTACCAGAGTAATAAGATGCCTTGTCGTTTTACTTTATTATATAACACGTAACATGGTACTGACATAGAAAAGTGTGTTAGAAATGAAATCGGTACGTGTTACCTTTTGTTATTAGATTGTCACCTCATTGAACCATGAAATAAAATTAAATCCTTTACCTGCTCACTATCGACGGATTCGACCTTGAAAATTCGATTATGCCTAATAATATCATTAAGGATTCAGGAAAATTGAAGTATCAGTTTACATTTGAAATGCCCAGGAATTTAAAATATGAGATCAAAGTGACTTTCAGTTCAGTTCCTAAAAAAGCAGAAAATATGCCGAATCACGATCCTACATATGTTAGCTGTCAAAACCATTTGTGTTTAACTTGGAAGTAAGATAAGATAAGATTTATTTAAATTCCACACGATTTAGAGCAACTATTCAACATTAAGCGTCTAATGAGATTTTTTACTGACATTGCAAATCAATGCGAATCCACGATAAACGATCATATCTATCCAATTGTATCAACCAGTCATGTGTAAATTAACTCTTCAGCATTTATTTAGGTTATTACTTCTGTGTTCATTTCAGTAATATATTGGTCGCAAATAACAATAGCATGGTTTCCAATATGAGTGTCTAGTCTTGAAAGAGATGACATTCGGATGAAGACGTCTATTGTTACTAGATGAGCACGATAATTGGAACTGAAAAAAGCGAGAACAAAAACTAAAACTGACACTGATACTTGAAGGACATCCATACCATTAAAAAATGACATAATTTAAATGAAACTGAGGGAAGAAATATACTTTAAGTTCCTAAGGGAAGAAATATAACTTATATCTTTATGTTTTTGTAAGGATCCACTTCTGTTGCAAAAAAATTGCTTAGGACTTCCGTAGTGGATTTCACAATAACTTGAAAGTTAAATGATCACTGACATACTACAATGGCTAAAATATTTCATTGTAACTGGACAAACGGAAATCACATTGTGAAATAAATTATAAGGAAATCGACCCATTTTCAGTTTCTAACACAAAAGTAATGAAATATACGTATTTGCGACAGTACACAAACAGTACACAACCATATAATGACATATAATCAATTTAAAGGGTGTATTTGACTTTTGTCTGTGATTGAGGATAGAGTTTTTGCCTAAATAACTTTTGTCTTTTATTTTTAAAGATACTTACTAATATTGTAACGATGCCGTTTCTTTTGAATTGTCACTTTGTCGAGCATGCTGAATGTCACCTAAAATGCTTTTGCTTTCTTTGTGTTACTTATTTTAAGACGTTATCCTTGTTGTCCAGTATTGTCTTTATAGCTTATTCTGATAAACAATTTTAATTCCATGATCAGTCTTTGAGCCATAATAATTGTTTAGCTATAATTTACGAGGAATTATATATCCAAATTATTCACTGGAGTTACAACGTGACCATTCACTTTTTGGAATAAAACACTACTTTGCGATAAGTGATAACTCGTTCCAGGACATTCTGGATTATATCATCGTAGCAAACCAGGACATTCAAGACCATTTTAAATTAATTTAGAAAGTTATAAACCTTTGGGCTTGTGATAGAACAGTTTTTGGATCTTTTTGGGCATTTGTTATTCACGATGCCGTTTCTTTTGAATTGTCACTTTGTGGAGCATGCTGAATGTCACCTAAAATGCTTTTGCTTTCTTTCTGTAACTTATTTTAAGACATTTAGTCGAAACAATATACATTTAATATCTCACGGCCAAAACTGTGCAGAGACTGGATTTATTTATGAGAGTGCTCCTTTTGATAAATGAGCAATCAGTCCGAATGTATCTCACCGTAAACAATGTAGGGTTAGTCATTTTGACAACTATTTTCATTTCAGTCATGAAATTTATTACCCATGTTGACGCGTTCTTTTACCAATAGTGGTTCTGTACCTGTCCAATCAGATCGACGCTGTTTCATTTATTATTCACACGCATCCGGTCTTAATAATTTAAAATACCACCCGATGTTGAACTACATGAACTTTTCGCCTTTAATTCCATGTAAAATCAATCATCTCACACCAAACTTTTACCACGTGCAGGGACAGTTGGACTTTGGTAGTGTACCTGAATATCCTTCCATCACAACAGGTGCTATGCATATAATTTAGTTCCTCCCTAGTGGATAGTTAACTTTAGTAAAGATCTGGATCTCCCTCAGATTGGCTAGGAGACGTGGGAAGAAGCAATTACTAGCAGCTTTTTATGCAACTATATCCTTGGAGATAGAAAATGATAATTAAAAAATTACCCAGAATAAGGGATGATTCATTTTCATTGTATTTTATGAGCGACTTTATATTTTTTTCCTTGCTGTCAATATAGCACATCTTTTAAGATCTAAGTTGTTTTCATAATTTCTTATATTATTAATAGATGGAACAAATTACTGTTTAAATGTACAACTTAATCTTATTCTTAACAATGCAGGGTACGGTCCTTTGATGTAGATGTATATGTATACTTGTACGTATAATATACACGTTCTTTAATGTTTACAATGGCTTTACTTTATATTTATATTTGAATTTAGATGTATTGAACATGTTGTCTAAAATAAAGAATTCCAATCTCATCAACTATTTCGTGTGGTATATTGTAATAAATTTCAATACACATATAGTTGAACTAGTCTTACAGGAGAATTTCTTAAGAAGACAAATATGTATACTGAAGCGGTTCATGATATTTTCTTTTTGAAAACACACTAGCTATTTCAAAATATTAAAATAATATCCCTTCGATGTTTACATTTTTTGTATAGGTTATCAGTTTCGAGGGCCTGAAATTACAGCAAAAAAGGGATGCACGAAAACATTAACAATCTTTGACTCACTAAATGACATGCAAAAACTGTTCATTTTTATTTGTGTGGATCATTTCCTGATAAGTGATAGTCACGTGATTGTGAACTTGAACGAGAGATATTATGTACATATGTTGTTTAAAATTTTTTATCCAGATCAAAGAGGTTCTTTATCCTCTTTGCTCACGCTGAGTGACCATTTAATGTCTCTTGTAGAGGAATAATTGTGTACAGGTGGGTGTAACGTAGCGGTAACGATGCCGTGATGCCTCAGGTAGTAATTATGTATAAATAGTTGAGGCTTTTGTGGTTACCTCATCTGAAAAATCAAACTCTTTTCGTAACTCATAAACTATTAATTAAATCAACCAAGGTCTCGTAAAGTATTCGTGAGTTGTAGTTAACGTCACAAGAGTGGTGGAGGTTTATCCGCTACTTATATTTAATGTTTGGTAAAGTTGGGTATTTAATCATAACAGTTGACGAATATTGCTCAACAATTTAATGTAATTTGGTCCTGTATGAATGTATGAGTCAATTATTTATTTCCCAATTTAACATTGAAGCTAGCCTTTAATAGAGATAATTAAAGTATTGAAGAAAACAGAACACGTTAATGCGTAAGCATGAAAGGTATAAGGAGGGTCAACACAACTGAACTTTCTATCTGGAAAAGTTGCCATTGAAAATAATATGTTGGTGCTCATCCAAATGTACACACAATTGTGATCGACAGGCTGTTTGTGTTGAGAATATCTTACCAATTGCTCTTGAAACGAAACCCTAAGAGGATATGTCTTAATAAAGATTGTTGGTAGTCGTTGGTGACGCACATAGCACGTGCAGATGCCCTCATTTGTTCTGCATTTATTCTTGTCGTATTCCTAATCACAATCTGACCAATAAAGCATTTAAGAAAGAAAAGGGTTCGTAGAAGTATTAGCACTTCTATGTCTTATGCCAAAATGCTAGTAAAGCCGTCCGTCCGTTTTAAATATACAAGAATAACTAATTACTCCTCAATTATTTGTGTAAAAAAAATGCGCGCACGCAAATAATATCTACTATATTGGAGCTACCCACAATCCAGGACATGTAATTTGAAGTGGAGGAAGATCAATTCGGCGATGTGAAACAAACGAAAAACAACGTATACTTTATTGTGTCAGTACCTTATGTTTGAATCCCACACGCGTAACTGGTATTTTACGAACATTGAATAAATAACAGCCTGATAAAAAATGTAAAAGTGCAATCAATTAAAACTTTTCTACTTATCTTATTATGTTCAACTTTATCTAACTGAAAAAAGTATAATCTATTTTTAATAGGACTATTGCGTATTAATAAAGAAAAGTATATTTTATTTTAATAGGACTATTGCGTATTAATAAAGAATAGCTAAAATAGTATTAAATGGTATATATCGTATACAGCGTTTGTCTAATTCCAATACTCGATGTCTTGTAAATAAATCTAATCATGATGGTATGTATGTACTTCATATCTGATTAATATGAATAGAAACAGCGCAAACTAGTATCATATTCGATTGAGAAAATTAATATCACTAAAGGTTTAGTTGAAAACAATGCGGGATAAACATGCAAATCTAAGAAAAACACAGGTTGCTGTTTGAATTGAAACTTGTTGATAGACAAAAGGTACGCTTTCAAAACAGTAGCATATAAGCTGCAAAACATTGACCAAATGAGTCAGCACGAAAACATATAAAAGTAAAAATTGACCAAATGAGTCAACACGGAAACATATAAAAATAAACATTGACCAAATGAGTCAGCACTGAAACATAAAAGTAAAAAGGAACCTGATACAATATCGATGCAAGATTGATTGGTTTCTGACAGCTATATATTTATCATCTAAATTGTACTCAGTGTTTGCCATGACTCATGTGAAAAGTGACTGTTCGCTCTCAACAAGTAACCACAATTAGTTTGACAAATGTTAAGGCTTCCCGGAAACAAAAACATAAACAGAAGACTATTGTCCATCACCCTACCACTCTTGCCAATACATGTATTTAAAGCTGTATGTTTGGGTGCTTGCTGGGTGTACAGTTCACACACACACGTACCTACGTACGACCACACACACACACACACACACACACACAACATACATACATACATACATACATACATACATACATACATACATACATACATACATACATACATACATACATACATACATACATACATACATACATACATACATACATACATACATACATACATATATACATACATACATATTGTGAAACAAGGAACAAGGGACATATATTTTCCTTGTTTAGAATGCCGTTTATGTATTCAGTATTTAATGAGTTTCGAATCTAATAATAAATTATTACATATTTTAAACACCTTGAAAATTACCGTAATGAAATGCAATTTTATTACCATGGTGCCAAAGGTATCGTCACACCTGTTCTATTCAATGTACAAGCTAGTTATACCTAAAGACCTGACCTTGCAATTTAATAGCTTTACTACTTTAAAGCTTTAATCAATTATAATGGTCAAGATCAAACAATTCTAATGGTCAAGATCAATATATGATTACCAGTGTGAATTCTAGGTCAGTGGGACACGCGTGTTCAATCTCGTAATTCTTTCGCAAATTGCTGTTGCCAACAAAAGCACGAACACTTCATTAAACGTAACTATTGTAGACTGTATCGGTATGGGAATGAGTTAGCAGAAAAATCGGCATATTTTATGTTGTGATAAACTATATAGTCTCTTCGTCTGACAAGATTAACTTAATAATGATATATGATGTCGCTTTAACGAATAATTGTATAGCTAGTATCGAAAAAGTTAGCTCAATGTTTTGTCATCCGATTATCTGCTTTAATAACGAGGATGTCTCCATGATTTGGTTACTCGCTACGTAAAGAATGGCTATATGACCTGTCTGTCCACTAAGGGTAGACCCTAGTGGTCATCCAGTAACTGGAACCTTCATTAAATAGTTACTGCAGTAGTACATCTACCTATCAGTAATCAGACGATATGAATATGTTGACCCTGCAATGCTGGGGAAGGATGGGGTGTGACCTAAACTGTAAAAGCTGACCACTTTATGTTTTCACCCCACCCACCCACCCAAAAATAATTATGCCGGTGAACTTTGGTACAAAATATACTCAGCTAATTAAACGATCCAATTTGGAAGACACATTGTGTATTCCCTGCTAAGCATGTGCATGAAGAATTAATCATCCAACACAAGGTTAAACAGTAGAAATCGTTATACTCGTCATTAATCACGGACAGCATTCATGTAGATACGAAACATTTATATGGACTATACCCATGACTATATTATACTATGGTAAATTTTAAGTAGAAGTCACATGACAACAATATACTGAAGAAAGCTCTTTATGGAGTAGACACATGGCAACAATATACTCTAGTAACTCTTTATGGAGTAGACACATGGCAACAATATACTCTAGTAACTCTTTATGGAGTAGACACATGGCAACAGTATACTCTAGTAACTCTTTATGGGGTAGACACATGGCAACAGTATACTCTGATAACTCTTTATAGAGTAGACACATGACAACATTATACTCTTATGACCCTTTTTTGAGTAGACACATGACAACATTATACTCTTATGACCCTTTTTTGATTTGACACATAACAACAGTATACTTTGATATGGAAATGTAAGACTGTGTTTTGTACTTTCGTGTTAATAAGTGTTCTTATTTCATATTGTATAGGCCCATACGCGTATCAACCAGTTTAATCAAAACTTAGTGTTATGTCATAAATATACCATACTCATTTCTGTGTTAATATGTCTTTCAAATGTGTGCTCGTGAAATATGCAATAGTCACTTGCATAATGACAAAATATTCAAATCTTAAAAATTAAGACAATCCAAAGAGAAGATTCAATTGACTTGAGCAAGGGCAATAACTCTAAAGCTATGCAAGCAAAACGCAATAATCAGTAGGCAACACTATTAGTTTCAAAGATAAGCAATGCAGATTTAATCCTTACACTCTTCTAAATTAGCTGAGATCAGCTGGTTGAAACAAGCATGTGCCTCTTTTTTCATTATATTGAAATAGCGTGATTCTCGTTGGTGATTCGCGATATGCGATCCTTAAATTAGAACAAGGTTAAAGGCTTTCAATATTTACACCTGAATTATTCAACAAATGTTTGCAGTCTCTCCTGCTTTCTTGTATAACATTTCGAAATATCTTGGCTAAGTTCTAGCTCTCTCTGAACTCAATTCATAATTTTTCAAAACGACAAATTTCAAACTTATTGTATTTTACACATATGCTTGTTCTTCTGTCTCTAATTAAAATCTAATTAAAAGTCTAAATGTCGTGTAAATATTGACTGTATACCATTCAAAATAGAATGTACTGCTTAGCTAGGTCATGCTTTATCCTCGTGGATAGTTAGTGGCTGTTCATTTTTAATGTGACATGAAAGCCCGTCTAAAAAGGTAAGAAAACCAATTGAATTACAATAGCTCTGACGCGTTACTAAATAGGGACTGATTATTTGAACAAAGCCCAATGTGGATTCATAATTTTTACAATTCTACTTTTGAAAACAGAAATAGCAGCTGAACAGAAGATTCTCACATATCTAGCCTCGTTTGCACGAACGTCATAGACTGGTTCCAAATTATACATCGACAGCGACAGTGAGCTCAGCCTAACTTGTATCACTTAAACTCACATCTGGTATTGTCAAATGAATTAGACTAATTATATTACAAACATTATCTAAGGTAAAGAAAAACGTCCATTTTGAAATATCATGTTACAATCATGTCACCGCTCAGGGGGTCTAGTGATTAGAGCGTCCGCCGCGGAAGCGCAAGGTCGTGGGTTCGATCCCTGGCCGAGTCATACCAAAGACTTACAAAAATGGTGCAAACAGCTGCCTTGCTTGGCGCACAACATTAGGAGGTTAGTGTAAGGACTGGTCGGCCTGGTGTCATGATAATGTGTCTGGGTGGTACATCATGCTACAGATCTGCGACAAGATGCCCCAGTGCTAGACATCACTATAAAACTACCTCACTGCAGACATCGTTGCGATATGACTGAACAATTGTTAAAGCTACGTTATCACACAATCCTGTCACGATTAGTCCGTATATCCTATTAAGTGTTTTTTTTAATAATTCTGATGCATCTGTCAGTTTTACTCTCTGACCAATGCATCCGCCACTCCTACCTTGACTACACAACTGCTGGTTCTTTCAAACAATATAACTACGCATACAAGCTAATTCTCTTGACGCATAGCTGGGTCTGATTTCAGTATAAGTTACACGCCTTCTTAAACTATAGGTCACATTTGAAACAGATGCAATGTTGCGTTTGACACTAGCCAGATTACGTATACCTATTTCTTACAACCATTATTAGTATGCATATTGAAAACTTCATTTTTAACGGGACGAATATTTTAATCTCTTTCTTATATATTTCTAATATAAAACGCTGACATCTTTTATGAGATGAAAATTAGAATCTTGACTACTGTAACAATAGAGTAGGCCTACATTGCAAATTCCGCTTTGGATATAATTCACGATAAATGCTTCCTTACCGCATTATGGACTTTGCAATAATTGCTTTAAAATGATATATGAATTGTAGACATACCTGATAAGGAACATTTTATCGCTGCTTGTTAGACAATAGATTGAACAAGTGATTTAAAACTTTAAATTATAAAAGTCCCTTCATACTTTTTCAATCTAAAAGAATACATTGTTTGGTGCAATGCACAGTTAGTTTCTAGCAACACAATACACGCTTGGCGTTAATATTTCGGTCCTCTCAATCATGTAAAGTTTATTGTGGGGCATACATTTAGGACAATTGTGATCGCTTTTCAACTAACATAATAATAATAATAATAATAATAATAATAATAATAATAATAATAATAATAATAATAATAATAATAATAATAATAATAATAATAATAATAATGATCCAACGAAGAATCCAGGCACTTGAAATGAGATGCTACAGAATCATTCTTGGCATCTCTTACATGGACCACATCACAAATGAAAAAATGAATAACACCATCAGGCACAAAGTAGGCCATTATGAAGACCTCCTCACCACTGTCAAAACAAGAAAGCTGATATGGTATGGCCATGTCACTAGAGCCAACAGTCTATCCACAACAGTCCTGCAGGGCAGCATCCAGGGTGGCAGAGGGAGAGGTAGACAGAGAAAGAAATTGGACTGACAACATCACAGCATGGACCAGGAAAAGTTTTGCGGAGACACAGGCATTGGCACATGATCGAGACAAGTGGAGGGAACTGGTCAGATGTTCAGCAGCACAGTGCCTCAACGACCACACTAGGTCAAGATGACGACGACGACGATGATGATAATAATAATAATAATAATAATAATAATAATAATAATAATAATAATAATAATAATAATAATAATAATGATGATGATGATGATGATGATGATGATGATGATGACGACGACGACGACGATGGTATGACAATGACGATGATGATATTATGTTGTTATATGTTAAAACCATTTCCGGTATTAGAAGATGAATCAAAGGCTTAAATTAGCTTCTTGCTCATCTGTTTTTGTTTTATTTGTTGGGGGTGGGGAATTGATTATTTTAATTAACAGTATATATAGCTAAATGTAAGCTTTAAGATATACAGCCAAGTACCAATGACCAGTTTATATATATTCACTGGACAAATCTCCAATTACCGAATAATAATGACATCTGTATTATAGTTTAAGTAAAATCGCTGACAAATGTTATACCCAGAAGGAGATCGACCTAACCAACTCATGATGAGGTCAACAGGGGTTCCGTTTGCCTGCAAAAACATAAAAAAAGTCCATAACTTTATTTATCTTAGTATTATTCGTGGCAACTGATACAAAACTGTTCTTACAAGTCAAACAAAACTATGGTATTGGCTATATTCGATTCTTGATTCCAGCTCTTTCTTGGTACGTACTATTTGTGGAATTTGAATTACACACACATTACCTCATTTACTGATTAAAATATTTCCAGGATCTTATCAATGCCTACCATTAATATACTTTATTGCGCCTGATATCCACATTTAAAAAACAGTTTGTCAACAAGCTATCGTATCTACTAATCGACTATAGACGGTCACACTGCCTCTTTGTTTAGCGACAAGAAAAACTTATGTTAAATGTACTAAATGTTAAATGTCGTTATTATTTATGCCCTATCTGGAAAGGGAGCTGAGTTATATGGGGGTTGACACCTGCTGCAGCTGAATTTGTCTCTTTGTAGTTCTCCATATAAATGTGAATAATTTAATGAAACAGAAATTACCCAAGAAAATATCGTTTTTGTTCAATACTACGTTTGCAAGAAGGAATTTATATTCTTGTTGTGTTCTGATGTTATACTCCATTCTTACTTATCTCAGAGTTTGCAGAGAGACTATCTAATTATTAAATGTATTGGTTGGGCTATCTTGAAATACAACAGAGATAATTTTTAAATAATGTATGCCTTAATTTATGTGTGGCAATCAATCCAATAACGAAAAAATGCAATATCTATATTTAGATATCTGTTCTATTTTAGACTGCTCAATATGTCATTTTTCATAAGAGGCAAACCGCTTATCACAACCAATGTCATATTTTTACAGGTGATGCATTATCTATATTTAGTTCTCTGTTCTATTTTTGACTGATCAATGTTTAATTTTTCATAAGAATATCATTATACCAATGTCATTTTTCACTCAACTATTTTTATTTTGGTTGACAAGTAAAGAGAGACATAAACTAGAAGAACAACAGGCATAAATTTAATTCATACCTCTTCTATGAATATCATGATAAAGATTTTAACTTCAGTTAATAATTCGCACTATAAAAATATTACAGGAGCTGTCCGCATAATAGTTACCAATGGTTCCAATGACCCAGTGACCAAAACTCACTATAGTCATTACAACATTACTAAGTGACTATGGCATGTTTTTAGGTTGTTTTGAACCTACCGTGACAAGAATGTCTGTGTTATTCCTTATAATCTCTTCAAGGAAGGTGGTCGATGAGAAAATATACTGTTATGCATGACTACAATGCTTCTCCGTACATTTTCAAGATTAGTCTATCAATAGAGTTACATCAGGACAGTGTCTCAGACCTAAGGATTATTGTGCGCAAGCTCAAACACGAAATTCGTAATCTAACCAAGCAGACCAGATAGGTGCGTTTCGATGCAGTAAGGCTATTATTGAGTCAGGTATGAGCACCATGGTATGGTACCATACAGGTCTATGCAGTATAATTTAAACATCGAGCAGAGCGAATAAAATAGGTCAAAATATCATATTTAATATTCTCTTTGATCTTGAGACTGAGATAGATAGGTAAGACTGATAGTGGTTATATAAAACTAACGAGTAGTTGTTTACAACTGACAGCTTACAAAAACGTTTACAAAAATAGACAAGAGTCATAGGTCGTATATACTTTGATTTGATTTTTAAGTCAGCCACCAAACTGTGGTGCGTGACACACCATTAAGTAATGATGCAGACGTTGATACGTTTGTCTCTTTGCTAACAGTTTACAGAAAGGATTCGAAAAGCGCTTTCAGATAAGCCACACCTATTTTGGTGAGTTTATGATATTCAAGATGGGCCTACGCAATACACATTTTAGTACAAACACAATACACATTTTAGTACAACTGATCCTAGGATAAAAGTTTCTTCGTACCACATGTACTGCTTTCTCATCTTAATGTACTGGGTGTTTACAATCTTGTTAACAATCTTGTACAAAAAATATTTGTGTTGGTTGCATCAAGCTACGTCGTCAAAAGTGCATTTAAGAGATAAAGCATGATCCCTAATGTATGAGTCTGATATACTAAATATTGATCTGATATAGATCACCAAATCAATAAATTTTAAACCGGAAAAGCGAGAAAGAGACAGAGAGGGGGAGAGTTCACTGAATGTATTACTGTTTAAGACTTGCCTATTATAATCAAGTTGTAAACTGTTAATCCGCTTGTATGGATTATAATGAATATGGCTACATTACATACAATTTTGCAGAGCATCGAAATCAACTTTGTTAAAATGAAAATGTTTACCAAATACTGAACCAAGAATTAAGTTTTCGTGTGAACTCCACCAGACCATTATTTAACTATGAACATTCATTTTATGAGCACTCGCCAATTTTTGTGTTTGTCAACAAAACTACTAGCATAGATTACGAAGAGATATAAAATATGACGAAGAAAAGAACAAGTGACTTTGTCGAATGTTTTAATTGTTGCATATTATACGTTACACATGTAAAATGGTCTTTTTCTCTAAGGTTCACCATGGATTTAAAATCCATAAAATTCATTTCAGGTTACAGTGTTCCATACGTACTTTAGATCTGCACTATTGCAAGTTCGCTTGGAACATTGCACCAAAAGCATTAACTTGATATGTGGTGAATTGCTGTACTTGCCTGTATGAATAGCGACTGTTACTAACGGACCAACCATCTAATTTTCTGTGTAAGGGTGGATGTCTTCACCAGGGTCTTTAAGACAAGGTTGTACCATCTGTTTCAGATTAATTTGTCATTGCACGTTCTGTGCTGCAGCTAGTTACAATTTAGTTACAACTTACTCATTGCACCTATCAAAACATGCTCGGCCTTTTATGTTATGTCGAGAAAGAAACCTCAGATGTAATCCATCGCCATTACGAACTACGTTCTGAATTACTTACGTTTACATGGAGCAATATGGCGTGGAAGGAGACAATATCGCAATTAAAATAATCTCGGCCTTTACTGTTGTCACACATATGATTTTCTCTGTCAGAATCAAATCCCATAATACGTCACACTGATGTGTATTCCTACAACTAGACTTGACTGAAATGACCAAGCATATTCCGATCGGCATTGCACAACTGTTTACACCTATCAGAATATAGCTTGTCCTATGAGTAACTTAGTCCTATGACCGTTGTGTTATAGCCCATGGATGTCAATTTAAAAGCGATATGGCCACAATTGTACCATAACGTCACAAGATGACCTTGTGTATAATAAATATGCCATGTTTAACCGATCATGTAGTGGACAAGTGTTTTCAGGAAGCATAAAGAAACCTAGAGTTAATCTTTATAGTGTTTTTTTATTCTTCTCGCCCACTCAAGTCATGCTGTTTTGACAAACGTGGGTAGAACCACTAAGTTTTTTGCGCACACATTATACCTTGTCATTGTTGTACTTATTCCTGACAATCTGTTTGACACATGACAGTAAATGACAGTCAGTATCTAATTCGTTATTTATCTGTAGTTCTGCTAGTGTAAGGTATGGGCATTAACAAGCAAATCCATATCTAGCTCATTCATTGGAACCACTTTTTCGTTTTAGACCCTGTACGGCGTTATGGTAAAATTTAATCTTCCTAATATTATGCCTAATTTATTGGTGTTTATTAGCGACAAGTGTTTTACATCATTCTTCATTTTCAAAGTCGTGCACGAACGATACTATTAGCAAGAAATATGGCACAACAACCTATCAGGATTGTGTTAGTGTTTAGCAATATGATAGCTGTATATTATATATTAAAGTCACATAACCAGTGTCGGCTAGAAATCGTTGCATGTGCATATAAACCCTGTGTAAATTTTGCATATTTCTTATTTTAGTATACAAATTTGCATAGAGTGATTCAAATGATAACACCTTGCAAACATTTGGTTTACAAAGTTTTTTTTTTTAGACCCATTTACTGCTCAAACAATTTTTTAAACTATAACTTTGGAGGCTGAGGTTACAAGTTTTGCTAGCAACTGTCTGCACAGAGATTGTATGACCACTACCCGACCGGCAAATGTGACCCTAGAAATTTTAAATTATTTTTAAATTTATTTCCCCAAAGAGTATGTTGTTACACATATTCTATTGATAAAACTCGCGATATTGACCAGTGTGCCTTTTGAATCGTCCTTGTATTGTTTGTAGCTCAGACCATACACAGATTACTGGTTACATATTTTGGTTAGGAAAAATTATATTTGACAAAGTGATATGTACAAGCACAAAAGACTAGTGTTGAGAACAATTTAGAATATCAACATTATGTTCAGATTCCAACCAATCAAAAGTCCGTTATATCCATACTATGCTCTTCTATATGTTATGCTTAACATAATGCCACGGACATGACTGAAGGCGGTTTTCACTAATAGCAACTGGAAATCATGTACACCGGTACGATAAAAGTACGGTACTTCGGAATCAATTATGTAATCAAAACCACGAGACAAGTACATGGAAATCAAGTACGTGAACACCTGTACGATACAAGTACGGTTGATCGGAATCAATTATGTACATGTAATCAAAACCACGAGACGAGTACTTGGGAATCAATTACGTGAACACCAGTGCGATACAAGTACGGTACTTCGGAATCAATTATGTAATCAAAAGCACAAGACGAGTACCTGGAAATCAAGTACGTGAACACCAGTACTTCGGAATCAGTTATGTAATCAAAAGCACGAGACAACTACTTGGGAATCAAAATGTGAACACCAACACGATACAAGTACTTGGGAATCAATTAAGTGAACGTACGATACACGTACTGCGTACTCAGTAAATGACAAGTACAATAATGATGTAACCTCCTTTTATAACTAAAGCACTAATTAGAAAGCAATATTTAAGTGGGATATGTGTAGGTTTATATGGTTCTAGGTTGTAATTTGTTTCTAAGTGAATTATACATACCCCATTTTAGTGTTATGAATACATCAGGATCATTCTGTAAGGCTATTTTTCATTATGTAATATTTGTTTGTATTGCAAAATGCTAATTATGACCTGAAGCTAAGTACCGGTAGACAACCTAATACATATACTGTGAAGATTGTAACAGTTGCTTAAAGATCAAGCACCATAAAATTGTGTTATGTGTTGTGTCCAGTCTTTGGGATGGAATCTTTATTTTTCCTTTAAATTATTTAATTCAAGGGATTATTTTCCTTGGAAATAAAATAGTGCTCTGATACAATTATTGTACATTCGCTGGAATTTATAGTGTATGCAAACCTGGAATTATAGTTCATGAAAAGCCTGATGGTACATCAACACACTAAGAACTACAATAGACACGTCATCGCCTTCAGTTTTGGATTTATTCTGGACTTTTACTGAATTTGATTCAGGACTTAAAATTACTAAAACTTGTGTCTATAATTCTTGGATTATTTTGGTATTTAATTCGCAATACCATAAGTTCTTTTTTTTTCATTTTCACTTTGTATTGTTGGGAAATAAACTATTTGTTAAATTTTACAAAGGTTGTTGTCTTTCACTATTTTCTGTTACTTATTTTAAGAGCATAGACTCTTAACATCTTCTCAAGTCAAGAAGTCTTATTGCCTTTTCAATTGCTTTGGTATTAAGGTCATAATGGAGAAGTGATCTGCCTTTATCGAGGAGGTAAAATTACTTGCTTGCTCAAAACATCGACTTATCGTGCACAATATCACTGTATAAGCTAACCCAACCCCCACCCACCCACCTAATCCCACACACATACTATGCCTTTTTTAACTAGGAGGAGAAAAAAACGTCGCGTACCAGTATGTTTACCTCTGAAAGATTCTTTATGAGGATCGTACTGTTACAAGCCAGCGGCATTTGCTTGGACTAGCGGTGTAAAACCCTAGCGCGATTCCTGCTAAAAGTTACGTTTACTCCAAATTTCCAAAGACTTATATACAACTTCAGTTGTAAATTAAAAAGCCCGACGTGTCCATTCTATAAATAATTTATTCTAATCAATGTATGACCACAAATCTCACAACTTGCCAAGTATACATCAACCACACATCTACACGGTTTCTCTTCATCAACTTTCCGTACCGTCCGCAGTTCACGTTGTATAAACCATACAACATCTCCCTAACACATGGAACTATTTTAACTACGCCATCTCCTTCAAGGCACATTTCGCCAGTACAACTGCATCACATCTGTCACCATGGCTACATAAACAACGTCCTTTCTTATTGTGTTCATGGTGTAATTTATGTTTAATACCGTAAATACTGCCATTGCAGAGGTGGAAAAGCTATATCACACTATAAATCAATTGACGCAATTAGCTATCATTTGGTCCAGAGGAAGAAGAGTGATTGGGGAATTATTATCATTTGACTTTTGAATTGTATTAAATTGTTATTCATTTGAATTTCACCTTTTTTGTACTCAGCAATGTAACAGTAGGCATTGCTGACTGGGGGCTCGGATCTTTACCTCTCTCTCTCTCTATCATTAATTTCACTTCCACAAAATCGAGCCTGGGTAGGACTTCTATAATAATTTAAATAAAATATTGGGAGCACCCTACCCCAACCATAATAACACAACTACGACAGTAGCGGCAAAACAAACCCCGCCACACGTCACAGTGTTTACATATTAAACGTTGTACATTCCTTATATATGTTATCATAGGTATTCATATATTTAGCGTTGTACATTCATTAGATATGTTATCATAGGTATTCATATATTTAGCGTTGTACATTCATTAGATATGTTATCATAGGTATTCATATATTTAGCGTTGTACATTCATTAGATATGTTATCATAGGTATTCATATATTTAGTGTTGTACATTCATTAGATATGTTATCATAGGTATTCATATATTTAGCGTTGTACATTCATTAGATATGTTAGCAAAAGTATTCACTTATTTAATGTTTGACATTTATTATATATGTTAGCGCGCGTGTGTGTCTGTGTGTGATTTGGATCTTTAACGTAACTTTAACAATTTTGTAGTCATATCGCTTCGATGTCCGTAGTGTGTCAGTATATAGAGATGTCTAGTACCAGGGCATCAAACCGAAGACATGTATCGTTATGTCCCACCCAGACACATTATCATGACATCAATAATCTCTTAATGCTGAGCCTCAAGCGAGGCAGCTGTTAGTACCATTTTTGTAAGTCTTTTCTTTGAAACGGCCGGGGATCGAACCCACGACCTCCTGTATACGATGCGGACACTTTAATCACTAGGCCACCGGAGCGGTATATGGTATTCGCATATTTAACGTCGTAGATTCATAAGATATCTTAGCAACTGAATTCATATTTAACGTTTGACATCCATTTGATATTTTAGCATAAGTTAACATAGGTATTCCCATATATAACTTCGTACATTAATTAGATGTGTTAGTATATGTATTCACATATTTAACGTTGGATATTCAATATATATGTTAACATAGGTATTCCTATATTTAACGTTGTACATTCTTTAATTATAGTATCGAAGAAATTATTTGTATGCAATACCTGCTCGACGAATCATTTATGGAAGTCATCTCTAAACTTTGTGGAGCACATGTCAGACAGTCAGTCAGTTAGTCAGTCAGTCAGTCAGCCAGTCATACCTACCTACCTACCTACCTACCTACCCACCCACGTACGTACGTACGTACGTACATACATA
This sequence comes from Unio pictorum, assembly GCA_030141615.1. Classification (NCBI taxonomy): domain Eukaryota; kingdom Metazoa; phylum Mollusca; class Bivalvia; order Unionida; family Unionidae; genus Unio; species Unio pictorum. The sequence continues at coordinate 4,646,053 of JARLTB010000227.1, forward strand.
CATACATACATACATACACACACACACACACACACACACACACACACACACACACACACACACACACACATACATACATACATACATACATACATACATACATACATACATACATACATACATACATACATACATACATACATACATACATACATACATACATACATACATACATACATACATACATACATACACTTAGACGATTATTGAAATCTTTTAGCATTTTTAATATGAGTTTGTTAGATATTGTTTAAGTCGTTTGATACCTCAGCTGTTCCAACCAGCAAGACTTTTGGGTACACAGGGATTAATTACTGGTTTAAGCAATGCATTAGTCTCGGGCTTGGTACTGTATATCTCTTACATTTTAAATATAATAGCAGTCTCGTTGTCCTTTCTACATGGTCTACCATTAAGAGAATTTAAAAATACATAACTATATAAATCACCGCAGTTGTTTCTTATCTAGTATGATTAATTGACGATTTTCCGTTACCAGTAGGATATTATAGTGGGACATGATTATATGTGGGTCAAATTATATTTTAAAATATTAGAAAATCGGTTTAATGTTTTATTGAACTTGGTAGACTGTTCCAAAACTTTTAAGGTGGAAGAATTATAAAAATTTCTGGATATTGCTAGTGGAGCAGGTGTTTCTTGAAAATTATTTATAGTTTTCAAACAAATTTTTTTTTGTGTGGGTCAAACCTATGTAGGTACAAGATCTTGGAGGTATGAGGAAGAGGTAATATGAGGAAGAGGTAATATTTATAATTTTGTGAAAAGTATAGAGTTGATGTAATTTTCTTCTTTCCGATAATAGAAGCTAACCGATTTCTTTGTACATACTATTAGTAGAAGCGCTACGGGGAAGTCATGTGTATCGATTGTATTGCCATTACTGGATGGTCAATAAGGTCAGTTATGGGTCAGTGGTCATCCTAGTCTTATCTTGATGTAGGATCAAACAATTCTGGAATTTTTTCAAGACCAATTCACACAAAGGTTTTCTAAAAGGGGTCACGAAGACAGTGTTGCATTATTTATTCATTCCAGTACTGGTATTTTGATTGTTCGAGTAAACTTTATCGCAACGTAAAGGGGACTATAAGAACTATCAACTCCAGAAATGTAACTACCTATCACCTTCGAATATAGATAGATAAATAATCATATAAATAATTGGAGGTAGATCGATATAGAAATGCATGTATGGATGATTGGTTCATAGCTCTATCAATCGAAAGAATTTTAATACATGAAATCCAGCAAGATATATTTGCCTAGCATTATTCTACTCCAATGGTTAAGAACCAAGTATTAATCACAAACAAGTTATTAACAATTTTAGCGATAGATGAATTACACGAATAGGTCATTATATCAGTCTGACATGCTCGATCTCGAAAACCCTTCTTTGCACAGCGTCACTTTTCCACACTTAGGATACTGGACTTTAAACGCCACTATCAAGCAGTGTATAAAAGAATATGATGGGAGAGTACGTTAGGATGCTGATTTACATTATATTCGTAAATCTAAAACGCTCACTTCTAAACCTATTGTGGTCATTTTGTATTACTTTAGTAAAAATGCATGCTAATTTTGACTCATAAGTTGTTTTTTCGGACTTTATTTGAATTAAAAGACACAATTTCGCCCGTTTTCTCAATGCAAACATTTAAATTTCTAAATAGCACTGTCATGGTCACAAAGGCTTTGGGGGAATAATAGCCATTTTTTAAATTACTTTTTAGGCATGAGCAATTACGAAATAACGCTTACTCCCCAGGAACAAAAAATGTGTTATATAGTGGAAATCCGATCCTTATAATTCAGGCTATATTTCTGTAATATCGAGAAAGAAAATAGACCATTTGTATAAATAAAATCATGCATTTCGATTGCGTACTAGAAACATGAGCGATGGCATCTTCGATATTAAAATTCGGGATCTTGACAGAGCTAATATGAATCACAATTCTATTGGATACTAAAGCGATAGGCGATATCGAGCTTGCATACCGGTGCTCAGTCAAAACTTTGCTTTAATCACATGATTCCTCTCATCCTCGAGTATCATCCAGATTCCTATTTAATTCGAGTATCACATGAATCCTCTTGAATTCGAGTATCACATGATTTTTCATAATTCGAGTATCGCACGATTCCTCTTTAGTTCGAGTATTACATGAATCCTTTTTAATTCAAGTATCACATGAGTCCTCATTAGTTCAAATATCACATCATTCTTCATAAATTGAGTATCACACGATTCCTCTTTAGTTCAATTATCACATGATTCCACTTTAGTTTGATTATCGCATGAATCCCCTTTAATTTGAGCGACGCGTGATTCCTCTTTATTTCGAATATCACCTGATCCCTCTTTATTTCGAATATCACATGATCCCTCTTTATTTCGAGTATCATATGACCCCTCTTTATTTCGAGTATCGCATGATCCCTCTTTTTTTCGAATATCACATATCATATTAGTTCAAGTATCACAAAGGTCATTCTGACTGACACATAAAGCTATCTTCCACATATTAACATTAGTTTTTTATCGCAAACTTTGACGAAACAATGCTGATGATTTGTATTAGGAAGAAGCCTATCGACTTTGGATTCAAAATGCCAACCACAAAATCACTGAAACTGAAGAAAAACATTGACTTTTACATTACGGGCTGTGTCCAAACGTTTAAATTAGAACAAGGACGTGACCTATTCATATTAGGGGAGGGGGTCAATGTATAGAAGGTCAGGATTACTGTTGCTGCAAATAATAACAGTAAAAGTATGCACAAAGATTAATTCCTGATAATTAAATTCCATTGTAGTTTGCGAATAACTTAAAGTTTGTGAATGAAAGAGGACTATTTATTTGGGGTCAATAGGTCAACCTATTGAAAACCCCCGAAAAGAACCACCGACCCACGAGAAGCTACTGGCAAGCTTTCTCACATAACTACATTAGCCGAATCTTAGATTCGAACCCATGCAGACAGAGGTGAGATGGCAGTGATCCGTTACGGATCACGCGCTTTAGACCACGCGGCCACTCGGGGCCCTTGCCATTTTTTGCTTGTGTTAGGATTGTATTTTTAGTAAAATTAATAAGATTATTTTCTTTAAATTGTATTATTAAAGCAATGTTTTATTCATTTACAGCAAAACGTTGGCAACTTAAATCATTATTATACGAATGTACATTATTGTGTGGAAATAGGTTATAAAGCAAAAGTCAGTCAGCTTCTAAGTCTTATCAGTGAAACATATATTTTGTAAAACCAGGCATTGGCAAAAATCTTACTGAAGTCAGTCAGCCCCTAAAGTCTTATCGGTAAAACACAGAACAAACTTCCGTACTGACGTAAATACAGAATGGTTCTTGTCTAATGTTGGACAGTATCTAATGTTTGACGGACATTGCTGCTGGCTTAATATATTAAACATGTTGCCGATTTAGAATATTTAGGGATTATCATGTTCGGACGTAACTAATGCCAAACGAACTACAAATCTGAGTTGTACCTTATGTCAGATGACGTCAAATTAAGCTGGTTTGGACCAGGAAAAACTGACTTTTACTTGATGAGAGAATAAACATCTATTTCCAAGGGTACGTTAACCTGACACAGGATGCATATAAAAGACCACGCATTTAAGGGTCAGGTCAGTTCCGTACCGACAAAGGAAATAGATGTTTTGTCTTCTCATTACAGGTAAAATAATTGTATATGTTATAACTTATTTTAGGAATAAGTATTTTTAATGATTGAGATTTTAATAGTAAAATTGTTTTGTGTGCAACATTGTTACTGAATTCTTTTATTGATAATATATTCTAACGGAATGTTTAAATGTTCTAAATAATTCATATTTAATTATATTTATGTACTTTGAGATTGCTACCAACTTCATGTTAGATTTAATATTGAAATAAAGTATTCTTTAAGTAAGAAAGAATATTATCTAGCAATATATTCTAAATCAATATTCTATTTTAAAATTAGTAAAATACATTTCTTTAAATTAATTGTTACATTAACTACAGTAATTACATCTTACACTTTTGGCTATCTTGAAATTGATTGAGAATTAACTATTTGTATAATATTCTAAAATGCAGAAGTTATACGAATAAATGAAGTTGGAAAGCTTGAAAAAGGGAAAATATAATATGTATTGCATGAACTTTTATTATAAAGTTTTTAGATGTGTTTCTAGAATGTAGTCAATATATTTGTGTTGTTTAATTAAATAAAAAGTCAGTTCCGTACCGACAAAGGAAATAGATGTTTTGTCTTCTCATTACAGATATAGCTGATGTAGTGCAGCTGGTTTATCATCGCGGCGACGGCTATCATTTCAGATATAGCTGGTAGCTGGCGAATATCATTCAGTGTAACTGTCTTATCATCGTGGCAGCACGCTTTTAAGAGAGCCTGAATTCTCTCTCTCTCTCTCTCTCTCTCTCTCTCTCTCTCTCTCTCTCTCTCTCTCTCTCTCTCTCTCTCTCTCTCTCTCTCTCTCTCTCTCTCTCTCTCTCTCTCTCTCTCTCTCTCTACCACTATGGATATTGACCCTCCTTAACATGCGAGTAATTCCTTCTCATAGCAAGAAATGAGAAGAAGGTTATGTAAAGCTAATCACAACATACATAACAGAAATCCTTTTTACATAACACTTGGTATGACTCATCGGGAGTTCAAACCCGCGATCTCTTGCATCCAAGGCGTACGATCTGACCACTAGGCCACCTGAACGATTGTGACTTAAAGAACAAACATAGCTTTAGCATAACAGGTTTAGATCTAGATCACTTACCTTGACCAGGTACCTTGATCTTTGACCAGGTAACCTTCACTACATGAAAACGATACTGATCCGTGATTCCCGTGGAACAAAGAGAAGAAAATCATATTGCTAATATCTTTGAACTATGTGACATTTTTCAATCTGTGTGAACGAGCGCACTCGTGTGTATGTGTGTGTGTGTGTGCGTGCATGCGTGCGCTCGCGCGCGTGTGTGTATCTTTCATTATCTTCTCTATTGACAGATTGCAAAAAGTAATCAGTTGGATTAGCTTCAGTTTACCTGTTATTTAGCGGGTGGTCACTACATCAGGAGAAAACAAGCTTGTCTCATGGGATGATGTAACGAATATCATCAACCGCATTGTGATTTAACTTGTTATTCCATGAATATTCTTTCACATATTGCTAATTGTGTCCTTTACTTCTAATACGCACAGGGCTTCTGATGTAAAAGGCCAGGCGGCGCACATTAAACTTGATTGAAATTGTTGGAGTATTGATTGACCTAATTAACTCAACCAGTATTAACTAAACTGTATCATCAGCTAATTGCAAGGTGTCCGATCCCATCTCATATGTGTACGAAGTTCTTGACATGGACGGATGCACAAATCAATAGATATATAGATACAATTAAAAAAGCAGAATTGATTTTTCGTAATTGAAACAAAGATAATTGATAGATATAAAAATTTGAGTGTTGTGTTTTTAAAGAAGCCATTCATTAACTATCCAAAAATCGTTACTTTCTAGCTATAAATATAATTTGTAAAAAATTAATAACGCGCGGAGCCCCCGTGAGCGCGGGGCACGATTGTGCCAAAGCGGTTTAATTGGTCTAAGGTTGGCCCTGAATTTATTTAAATTAGAGTTTATTTATACTGTAGCGCGTGAAAACACAGACATGTTATCCCGCTGAAAATGAAAATGAAAATCATTTTTTAAGTAAAGTTCATGTTCTTATCAGCTAAATTTGTATGAGAAAGTCGTGGTGGATGGTGGCTGTTATGATTTTTAACATTGTAAATATAGCATTTGGTTTTACAGATTTAAACTCTTCTAGAATCCACGCATACGTGCTACTAGCTCATCTTCTCCCCTTGCATAACATACATTCATTTCCACATGTATGTTAATTTTCAGAAGTGATATTGCCCTTCTCAGAATATATAAACTAAAAGCAGGTATTTTATAATAGTGTTACTTTATATTTTATATTTTATAATAGTGTTACTTTATATTTTATATTTTATAATAATGTTACTTTATATTTTATATTTTATAATAGTGTTACTTTCATTGTATCGGTTTGTCAGTACATTCCATTTTTTAATTTATTTCTTAAGTCAAGTCGTCAGTCTTTTGTGTGCCAGCATAGGAATGTTTCGAATGATAATCGTTCTTTAATACTCAAGAAACCGTGACTATACAGACATATATGCTCCAATTTACGAAAGATGGTTTCATTTGTGTTCCGTGTGCTACTTACCTATTCTTTAATATGCCCCATTTTTTGTAACTTTACCAGAACTCTTCGACTACCAGAAACTTTCCCACCATATGCTTTGTACATTTACTTTTTCCATTTGATTTTTCTTTTCTTTTCGAAAGCGTTACACTCTTTTCCAATATAGTATTGTTTGTACCAGGTGGTCATTCATAGAGGTAAGGGTGTAAAAATTTAAACATTGAAAGATATTGGCAATATGATTCAGTTGACGGAAGGCATCGTTAATATTTTCTGGGGGGGGGGGGGAGTTGCTAGTGTGCGTTGGTGATGATGGGATGAGGCAGGTGTATAAACGTGTGTGAGAATTAGAATGTTTTTTTTTTACTACCCTCACCTTCACGAGACTATATAATGATATAATTAGCCTGATGTACCACGATTGTAAAAACTATTTCCATATGACATTTAGATTAGTTAAGGGTCGATGGTAATCCTCGCCTATGGCGCAATGTAATTTCAAAGTACTATCACCCTTGTAGGCGTCCTAATTTATGCCTGAATTCTGATACATGCAATGGCTCTCCTGAAAATGGGTCACGAAGACACGGTGAGCTATAAAATATTCATGATATTTTATTACTAAGAATTCCCCATTACTGTACCTTTTGCTGACATCAGCACTTTTAACAACTGATAGATGGATGAATAGACGGGCCGACAGACATACAGACAGACAGAGAGACATATAGGTAGGTAGGTAGGTACGTAGATAGGTAGGCAGGTAGATAGATAGATAGATAGATATAGATAGATAGATAGATAGATAGATAGATAGATAGATAGATAGATAGATAGATAGATAGATAGATAGATAGATAGATAGATAGATAGATAGATAGATAGATAGATAGATGCAAATTAACAAATATATGTATGAATGAGTATAATTGAGTGTTTGTAACACCAATATATCAAATCAAACTTATTGGAATTTTGATAAATAAAATTAGCAAATGTTTATTTGTCTCGAATTATCATTAGCAACAGATTCAAAGAATTTTATTATTGAGCAATACTTTTTTCAGTTTGTGCAGTTAATGCGTTCATTATACACCATGTTAGAAATGCTGACTGATAACAATTTCATGATTTCTGACATTCCTGATCATGATCTTCGTTTTGCAACATTTGAATGAATTTATTCCTCGATGGACTGCATGCTGTTTCACCTTGCTGCTGATCATGCACGGCATACGATGATATATAATATAGGAGATTTATTTGACTTGTTTTGCATTAAAGGTTGATAATTGCAAGGATAGGATCCGTAAAAGCCAAAACTAGACAGAATTACTAACCTTACGAATTTGAATTGAGACTGGTTAAGCCTGTTTCAAACAACGTATCAACGGATTATAGAGGTAAGAATACGTGATCTGAATTTAACTACCGCATTCATTATAACATAGAGATATTGATCCAATTTACATTCTTTTCTTTAAATCCATGCAGAATGAGAAGATATTACTTTTCTAAATTAATTTTCTTTGTCTTAAATAACCATTTTTAATCCACAATATTTCGTATATATATATATATATATATATATATATATATATATATATATATATATATATATATATATATATATATATATATATATATATATATATATATATATATATATATATATATATATATACATATATGTATGTATGTATGTATATGTATATGTATATGTATATGTATATGTATATGTATATGTATGTATGTATGTATGTATGTATGTATGTATGTATGTATGTATGTATGTATGTATGTATGTATGTATGTATGACTGACTGACTGACTTTATTTCCTCTTCAACAGAGATTACATCAGATTAATCAAATTCAAGATAATACAAAATCATGAAATACAACAGAAAAGTGTATATAAAAAAAAATGGTGAAACGTATACCAGTGTAATTATCAATGTAGTTCTTTCTACATGACATATGTGATTATGCATACATACACACACACACATAAATGTACACACACATACATATACACACACAAACACATACACATATACACACACATACACACATCTATACATATATATATGTGGAACAACATGAAACCATTCTCAAATGAAAAAGATAGCAAAATGTGACATTCTTATATTATATAAGACAGAAAGAATTATATCTCCGTGATCTGTCATACAACAAAATTGCGGAATATGACAAGAACAGGATGGCCTTTTGTTTTTGCTTGTTTTTTTTTTTCTTCAAATTAATTAATTTATTTATTTAGCTTAACTACTGTATATTGCTGTTATGATATGACATGTTGTTTGAGAGTAGGTCATGCATTTTATTGTAAAATGAGGTTATGCTTTTTGCCGTTACCAACATGAGTTTATCCCATACGTCATCGTCGATAGACGACAAGCTATCTACTCTGCTTCCAAGAAGTGCCTCCAATAGTATATCGTCTTCTTGATTGAATAAAATAACCCCGTCTCTCACCTCTAAAGTGTCAATCACCCTCTCAAAGAAGACGTTTCGTTTTTCAAGTAGCATTTCACAACCTAAGATAAGATGTTTCGCTCTGTCGTCAGTCTCTTTTCCACAGAGTTTGCATATCATAACTTTTCCAACAGGTATGATATATAGTTTCACTATTTCAGAGAGAGTCCATGACATAGATGGAAATTTACGCCCAAGAAACCATATACTGCTTGGTTTTAAGTCCAAATGAATGTTTCTGAAGTGAATTAAATCGCCCCTTAGCTCAATATCTGTATTCCAGGTTGATTCTTCAAGTTTTTGAATATTATCAATAATATACCGATTCCAAACAAGTTTACCTTGGGTTTGTACTCTTACTGCATAGTCTAAGAGAACACTTCCCATACCATATTTCTTGAATATTTTGTCAATATCTGCTATAAACTCCGTCTGTGTTAGTGGGTTGGTCAAGTACTGACATAAGCGCAAAATGAAAATCTTTTCCCAGATAAGAGTACAATCGCCCCTACACAGCCGGTTGAAAAAACACAATTTCATCTTATCTATGTATGCTTCCAATGACCAGAGTCCTAAGGTACTACGCGTTGCCTCTGTGGGCGAATATTTATTGAAAGCTTGCATTCGTCGCGCTGCATATCTCTGACATAGCTCAAGTTCTTCTATATTGGTGCTTGTCATATTCGACCATAATTCACATCCATATAGGACTGCGGGTAGAATGATTCTTTTCCAGATTTTCATACTTGTTAGAGGGTTCATTCCCCCGTCTCTGATACCAATAAAATAAAAAGTGTTTAACAAGTGTTTACCTTTATCGCATGCTTCTTTTATCGCGTCATTAGGTTTAAAGTTGTACTTTAGAGGTATGCCGGCATATTTCTTACTTTTGACTACTGGAATTGGCGTTTTGTTGAATAGAAAAGAAGGGATATCAGTTCTTCTTTTGTTTGTAAAGAGTATGCTGCAACTTTTATCTGCGTTATATTTCAATCTCCACCTTTTCGCATAATTAGAGATTGTATCGAGCAGATGCTGCATCGAATGATGCGAATTAGCCATTACAGTTGTGTCATCCGCTAATAAGACACACGGCAGGTGGAGATCGATAAGTTTTAGGCCTCGCAAAGTTTGATCTAAATCAGTGATCAAATCGTCTATCATAACGAGAAAGAACCAAGCGGACAAGATACGACCCTGCCCTACACCCTGTTTAATATTGAAATATTTGGACAATTTGCCCGCAAATAAAACAGAACTGGTCACTCCCTTAAACGAGTCTTTTATGATGCGCCACGTCTTCCATTTTATGCCAAGTTTGTACAGCTTGTAAAATAACCCATTGTGCCAGACTGTATTGAATGCCTTAGCATTATCAAGAAATGTTGCATAGACAGGAGTATCTTTATCCATATAGTAGCATATAGATTCTTTGATACAAAACGCTGCACAAAACGCTGCAGTGATACTACCACAATTATTCCTACAACCTTGTTGCAATGGATTTGGAAAATTAATGTGCTTAGAAAATATAAGTAGTCTATTATATATAATTCGCTCTAGGATTTTCTGAAGCACTGGAACTATAGTTATATCACGGTAATTATTCATATCTAATTTGCTTTTTCCCCCTCCTTTAAATATTGGTATTACTAAACCTTGTTTAAAATGGCATGGGTACTCCTCAGCCTCGTACACTTTTTTGAAGACAGTTTCAAGTAACTGTACACTGGTTTGAGTGTCCGCAAACAGTAAATGCTCGGCAACAATACCGTCGTGACCACATGCCTTATCTTTATTGAGAGAACTAATTGCACTACTGATTTCTTCTCTAGTGGGAATTTTGTCAACAACTTCATTAAAGTGGGAATGGGTTTCTATACTCTTTTTTTAACCTCTGCTAAAACCATCTGGTAATGATTCCCATCGTACAGATAGGTATTGTCAGGTAGTGACAAATTGGAAAAATGATTTGCCCATAAATCTCTTATAGAGTCGTGGTCGCGTACGATTTTTCCGTTAGATTCAATTTCGTATATGTAATCACGTTTATGTCTTTTATTCCGTATAAACTTATAGAAAGTGGAAATATCGAGCTCTGCAGCCTTTTCAAGCTCACTGAACTGTTCTCTATCACACATTTCTTTTGCTCTCAGTAACTCTTTTCCAAACAGTTTCTTCGCTTTCTTATAGTTCGCGTATTTTTAATGTATGTATGTATGTATGTATGTATGTATGTATGTATGTATGTATGTATGTATGTATGTATGTATGTATGTATGTATGTATGTATGTATGTATGTATGTATGTATGTATGTATGTATGTATGTATGTATGTATGTATGTATGTATGTATGTATGTATGTATGTATGTATGTATGTATGTATGTATGTATGTATGTATGTATGTATGTATGTATGTATGTATGTATGTATGCATGAAGTGCATTCCATACCATCAAACATAGTTAATGGTTATAAAGCTGTTCATATTTGTTTTACTTATTCCATTATTTTGACTATAAAAATATGTGTTGCAGCCTGCAAGGTATTACAGCAATTCAATTTTCATGAATATATTGAAGCAAGTCATCTTAACGTAAATCCAGTTTAGTTTGCACTGGCATAACCATTTTAATTTATTAATTTAGAGCTTGAATTTGAGCTGCCTTGACACCAATGTACCCCAAACGTTAAAAACTGTAAAACCAAATTAAATCGGACTATCTACACCCAGTAAAAGACACTACGCGATGCCTATAACTACAGGATACTAGGAGATGTTTTATTAAGTGTTTCCAAGACAACCATCTTTCAGAAGTAAGGAAATAGGTATTTTAAAATAGCAAGTATCCTCGCTAGCCAAGGTGCCGATATGATAATCCTATTTACACCTTGGTGCTTTGTCTTAGCGACTTTTATTGGATTTCATAAGTTGCCTCCCTTAGAATCTAATGCCAACTAACCATCAACGTTGTTGCATTTTGTACAAAAGGTGGGGGTAATTGACCTTATAAGATTACTTTTGAAGTTTAACATTGAAAATATGAATATGTACCAGAGGAAAGTCATTACAGCTGTATTTGAATGAAATATTTAGGTACAAACTCAGAAGGGCACTGGAAAAATTGCTTATTTATCAATCCATTCATGTTCTGTGCTCTATTGTCTCAATCATGTAGAAACAATGTTCAAATTAATTTTTATTGGATGCGATGCAATTCATAGACACGAAACACAGAAATATCTGCTCGATAATCCAAGATGTAGATAGGAACTTTGGATAACAAAGATGGAATAGAAAACTGCTTAACATTAGTATATGCGCAATGCATTAAGTACATGACAACATGATCGATGACAATGACGATATGGACGTGTCAACACAAAATAGACTGTAGGTAGCCTGTTGTTTTCAAATTAATCCGAATCCTCTCTTCCCGAACGCTTCCCAGAACTCTCATCTGAGGCAGTGGCTTCAGGTCCGATCATAGCAAATAGTCACTTTACGGTTCAAGTGTCTCTCAGTTTGTATGCGCTTGATGTGAGCGTATGTGTGGTTCACGATTGTGTGTGTTCGATGACGATGACGATAATGATGTTGATGATGGTGCGTGTGTGTGTGTGTGTGTGATTATCCGCGCCATCACAAAGATACAAAGTAATGGACATGTAGTGCCTCGATTGCATTATGTATTACTGGGTGATCAGTTAGGTCACTTATGGGTCAGTGTGAACCGTAACTTAGAGCACAATGTCAGGTCAGATTTCTCGTTTCCTCGACCTGGTTTAAATCTGATTACAATAAGATCTCAACAGTCCTATGTGAAGTACGGCAATAAGACCTGATTTTAATTAGATTGCACCTGGCTAATACCTAAATTCTGATAAATGCAAAGTGAAGAAAGGGTCAGTGAGGCACAATTTGTATAAATTATTTATGACTGGAATTATTAGTTTAGATAAAAAATGGAGCGAGAGAGAGAGAGAGAGAGAGAGAGAGAGAGAGAGAGAGAGAGAGAGAGAGAGAGAGAGAGAGAGACTGGACATTAGTACATACACCAAGATGAATTCAGTCACTCAAATAAAGAAATTAATGTATTTGTTGACTAAAATTTGAAGTTGATGCAATTAATTGAGTACAGTACAAGTGTTGCGTATCTTTAATACACGTTCAGAAAAGGTCAAATAAATAACTTTTAACGTTTCTTGTACAGTCAGATGCATGGAGATGATTTAGATTTTGAACGAATTTTGTACGCTATGCAACATAGTATTAGCGAGAAAATATATAAAGGTATGCATTTTCTATGGCATCACCAAATATTCATTTTGGATTATCTCTGAAATTATTAAAATATAAATCATTATGTTAATTACTACAATTATTTCTAATCCTAGGAGGCAGAATGGATCATTTCCTGTTTCCAGGGACATGTGTTGTCTTAGCCTTTAATTTACTCCTTAAGATAGAATAGTTATTTTCACTTTTTAATGAATCTGAAAGTGAGGTCATAATATGAATTGACGAGTGTAAGTATGGGTGTCTGCTTGTTTCGATTCCTGCATTAATATGATTTAAATTTTTTTTTTACTTCTAAGGTTATACCTATTACACCAGCCAATAGTGGTTACAGGTCCACTAGATAAGAAGGGAAGACCTCGTAAACACTTTTATGAAAATATCATGGTTTATGTAACTTTCGTCTACCTGCCAGGTATGACAACCGCTTTCTATATAAATCTTATTAAACGAGAAGCTTTTAGTAAGCCTAGTTACAATTCTCCATATCTAATTGTAGTTGTTCCTAACAATAGCTATGCATTCTAATAAGGGGCGTATATATATATATATATATATATATATATATATATATATATATATATATATATATATATATATATATATATATATATATATATATATATATATATATATATATACATATCTTTTGCTCTCAGTAACTCTTTTCCAAACAGTTTCTTCGCTTTCTTATAGTTCGCGTATGTATGCATGTATGTATGCATGTATGTATGTATGTATGTATGTATGTATGTATGTATGTATGTATGTATGTATGTATGTATGTATGTATGTATGTATGTATGTATGTATGTATGTATGTATGTATGTATGTATGTGTGTGTGTGTGTGTGTGTGTGTGTGTGTGTGTGTGTGTGTGTGTGTGTGTGTGTGTGTGTGTGTGTGTGTGTGTGTGTGTGTGTGTGTGTGTGTGTGTGTGTGTGTGTGTGTGTGTGTGTGTGTGTGTGTGTGTGTGTGTGTGTGTGTGTGTGTGTGTGTGTGTGTGTGTGTGTGTGTGTGTGTGTGTGTGTGTGTGTGTGTGTGTGTGTGTGTGTATGTATGTATGTATGTATGTATGTATGTATGTATGTATGTATGTATGTATGTATGTATGTATATATATATATATATATATATATATATATATATATATATATATATATATATATATATAACGTCTTTTGGCTAGCATTATATGTAAGTGTTTTCAGGTGTCACGGAGTTATTGTTGTTGTTGTAGAGTATAACGCCCTTTTCCAGCACACGATCTTGAAATTGTTACCACAGTCAGCATTTCTAGCATGGCGTATAATGAACGCATCAACCGCACAAACTGAAAAATCTTTTTATCATTATTAAAACAAGTTCGGTTTACTTCTGAAATTGTTTTGTAATTATTGTGCCGGTAACGTAATATGTAGAACTTACTATGTATAATGTTGTTACGTTTTCATGAATAGTAAGTACATGGTGTTGGATATGTTTCCATCTGTCCAGAGTCTAGAGTGTCCGGTACTGTCCGGTGCTGTCCAGAGTCTAAAGTCCGGTGTGTCCGAAATGTGTTGAGCTGTCTGGAGTGTCCAGAGTCAGTAGAGGGACCCGAGCGTTCCAAGGTATCAGAGTGATCCAAGTCGACGTGGTGCGAGCTATAAAGCCAACCACAGGAATTAACTGTAGCAGCTGTGAAGCTGAACTGTAGCAGCCGTCGAGCTGAAATAAACTGTGCTGATGACGGAGTGTATCTCCTTACATTACATATCCTTACATATAATCTTGCAGCCATGTTCTAACTTCGGGGTCGTAAAACCCGTAGCATATATTGGCACTGTAAAGACATCTTGTATATCTGTTCTTTTTCGTTTGCATAATTTCACTGTAAGTTAATTAATTTTATTTGCTAGCAGAGAAAACAGTATCCATCTTTCTTTTGTGTAGTCACTGTGAATCATTCACCTTTTGTGTTTGTATTTTGTACAGTAATTTGTTTGTATCTTTTTATTATTACATGTGAGTGTTCTTATGTTAATTAATCCAATATTTGGATTAAATATACACGCCTGTATTCATAATTAATTGCTCATTCAAGTCATTCATTATTAAACATATTATATATTGCATTTAAATCATCGCCAAAAGTGTTCTGCTTTGAATTGGGAAATCCCACCCGGTTATCTTGTTATATAAGATCAGTTATCATTTTTGAGGACGGCATAACGTTATATGTATTTAATTTGCATTGTTTTAGTCTTTTTGTTTTCATTCAATGCGTTGGGTTATGTAAAATTGGATCGTGCAGCTGACCTTCGCCAAAATCAAGTTCATTGTATACCTGATCAGAATCAATGATTTTTATTTCTGTAAACAACTTAGCTAATATATGTGTGGGTTTAATATTAGGATCTTTATCAATATAAGTAAACATATTTATCGTAGTCTTTGTTAAAGACGTTGTGTTTACAATGTTTTGTTATTATACTTGTAATTTACAGAATCATCATAAATGAAAGCTTAAATTAAGTAATTGTTTTGGGTTTTTGTTTATAAAATGCTAATTAGGACCTAACCCAAGTAGAGGTCTTCATAATCTTGTATACTAAGAATTTTTTTTTCGTGTAATAAGATCTTGAAGCAGATTCTTTTGTTGTGTCCATTATTTGATTTGGGCTGAAATTAATTTGATTAAATACAAAAGGCTCTATTATATCCTTGGAAAGAGATATTAACGGGGAAGTTAAAGTAATTTAAAACAACCTAACCTTACATTATATTTCTATTTTCGTGGAAAGAATGTTGGTACATCACTTAAACTTAGTTCATTGGTATATTATTGCGTAAAAACTACCAAACATTACAGGCAAATCAACACTTCCAGCGTTGGAAATTATTTGAGATACTGCTACAGTTTATTCAGAACTGTATTCACTATGAATTATGTTAGAATTCTATGAATATTTGTGATTACATTTGCTATACAGCACGGTATTTATTTAAATTTTCACTTTGTATTCCAAGGAAATACGTTATATGTTGAATTTTATAAAACGTGATGGTTTTCGCTCTTTTTTAAACTTATCTTCAGACCATTGAATCGTAATAGAAAATTACATGATCGTGGACGTGATACGAGCCTCTCAAAAGTATTTGAGAAAACTTTGCTTTTGAAATTGAAATTCATTTGTACGGAATGTACTAAGGCTCAGAGAAACATATGTTAAACTAACAAGCGTTTACAATGTCATCTAAAGTGGAGAGCTTTCATTTTAAATCCTACCCAGGAAAGGTCCGAGTCATGTTCCAGCTCGACAGATATTACAATCTTTCTGAAGCGATGGTTTCTTTAACGCAGCATGAATCAAACATAATTTGGTCTAATATTTAGTGCATTAGAATGTTTGGCTAAAGGTGCTCTGGGTTAGATTAGTAATTTTTCATGTGGCTCTAACTTGCAAGTTATGCAATTAAAATTAAATACATGATAGAAGTCGGTTTAAGAAAGACTGAGCTCCTAAAAGAGGACGGCTATAGACCAATGCAGTTACAGAAGGAGGAAAACCAAATGCAATTGTGAAGGGCAAATTTCAGTCGATCTATTAATTAAACATTAGTTGTGGCCAGCTAGCCATTAGTTAGATTTATCATGACACGCTATGGCAAAGGGGTTCTGTAGACTCTAGTACGACCGTTGTACTAATTAAAATGTGTTTATTCAGCACAGCAGCAGACTGACTGCTGGCGACATTTTAAAGTTTCATTTCTCACGAAAAGTGTCAGAATTTAGAAAATGCAGAGATTCTGTTACTTAAAACCAAGCATGTCATATTGACCATAACATAATCAACTTTTAGAGAAAGCGGGAGAAAATACATTTGATTCTGATTGGTCATGGTTAAATAAGGGGGGGGGGGGTTCTCACACGAAAATTCGTAGAACATAATAACGGCTTAGTGAAATTAAAAGTTAGCCTTGAAAATTGCTCTGTAAGAGAGACAAGGGGTAGAATTATTTAGTAAAGACTCCGGATGTTATTTTAGAGAAGTACATTCGTTAAATCATAGTCTAGGGAAAAAAAGCGCCAAACTAAGGAAGAGACACACCAAAAACACAAAGGTACTGTCACAATTCCATGTATATTGCTGATGCAATTTATATGTTTGCTTACTTTACATGTCTGCATGATTTCGTTTGATACATTTGTATAATTGATTTAATTTGATACATTTGTATAATAATGTGCTTTTGAATTATGAATTGGAATTCTTACCTTAATCCTTAGTTAATTTATGTCGTAAAAACACTATGCGGAGTTATGAAAAGGGAGTATTACGTTAATTCTTGAATTTATCATATTGTTTGAATAATGATTGTGTTCAAAGAATTTAATATATTACGTTATTAAGGGGTTACAAGAATACATGTGAATTCACCGAATTTTGATTTCATAGATAATTTAGCGACAGTGTATACGATTTATGTTCTGTGGAAATTAAGGCGGAGCCATAATTCAACGCCTCGCTGTGTAGTACGTTAATGTATTAGGTCAAGACAAAACGAATTAACAATTTGTTTAACTACATTCATTTGAAGACATGTGTAGTTAATTACTAGCCATAAAGTTGTTATCACTGATAGAAATATCTGATTGTTCGAACCAGTAATAATGGAAAGTCTCAACAGTAACCATTGTAACGAGAGACTTAGCTTGTTTTAATTTTCTTTTGAAAGGAAGAAAATAGCTTTTTTGGAAGTTCGTGAAGTTGCGTGAATAGCGACTTACACTTTGGAAAAAGAATTGAGAGATGGAAATTGCAGTGAACGCATGATACAGTGGACAAATCCGGAATCAAGCGGAAACATCCACGAGTGCAGAGTATCTAGAGATTTGACGAGACAGGGTCTTCTAGAACAATATTGAATCGAACAGTGACGGGATCGAGAATAGCAGGTTATGAAAATCGAACAAGTCATTGACTTCGATTGTACCACTCGATCCTATGATGATTTAAAACTATCAGTAATAGAACGGCTAATTTGTTTTAATCTTTTTCAAATTTTATTGTAATTCGGTGAAACTTGTATTTTCTAAACCGCGTGCATTCCTAATGAAAGGAAGTTTCATAATTGTGTATGTAATTGATTACATTGTTTGCTTATCTTTACGGGGGCTCGGAGTTGTTTGTTCGATATACCTGCTCAGTTTACTCTTTCTATTCTCATACTCGAACCGGGCAATTATATCGAGGGCGGTCATCTCTTAGATAACGAGTATCAAAAGGGAGTGGGTTATAGTTATTATTATTATATGTTGTACAATATCCCTTGACAAAGTGGGACTTAACACTTACCCTTTGACAGGTGGGGCTTGTACAATACTATATGAATAACGCTCATAACCCTCGAGTAACTTGACAGCAATTAGAGAAAGAAGAGAGAGTCATATCTGCAGCTACAGAAAAAAGAAAAATAATTGTAATTGCAATAAGAGGAAAGAGAGGGAAGAGAAATATGCCAATACAAAAAGAAGCAAAATAAAGGGACTTTCAATTTAGATAAAATGAATTAGAGTTGGCAAATGGAAAACACTCCATTCATTTACAAACCAGTTCAGGTTTTGATGTTACTAAAATATTAGGTTATTACCCCTTTTAGGGACAAGGAAGTAGATAATTATTGTCCTCAGTTTGAGAACATTGCTGAACATTTGAAATGGCCAATGGAGTATTGGACTATATTTTTTTAATACAAAACACACGTATTGGCAAAACTCGTGAATCTGTACTTATTTGTCCGTATAGCATAGTATTGATTATGATCTTGTTAGGAAATGTATCTTAAAGGGTTATGGGCTAGTTCCTGAGGGTTATCGACAAAGGTTTAGGAACTATAGAAAAAGAAACTAGACAAGCCCATGTCAAATTTGCAAGAGAATAACGTAATTTATTTGAAAGATGGTGCTCAGCCAAAAAGGTTGGTCAAGATTATAATAACTTCAAACAACTCACAGTAGCTGAAAAGTTCGATAACTGCTTCTATAGTGACATTAAGACCTACCTCGATGAACAAAATGTCGAAATGCTGCTCACATTGCTGACGATTATTCTTGAACCCAGAAAGGTTCATATGTTTGTAAACCTTCTGTTCAGCAGTCTTCTGGTGAAATTTATTTAAATCTGATACGAACAACACTTCCAAATCTCAAGCAGGCACAACTTTTAGGAATTTACTTTCTGATGAGACTGATCAGAAACTCCTATTTTTTTCTACGTACATATATTGAAAGAAGAAATGCTACTGATTGAAACATAAACAACAAAATCAACAAAGAGCTTTTCCAAATGCTATAATTTCTGAGAGGTCATGGTCACAGTCATGTATCTGAAGCAATACATGTGTTGGGTCAATCAAACCCCAGGCTGACTGTATTTAGGAGAATTATGAACCATTCTTGTCGAAAGGTCTGTATCACTTACTAGTGAATCTGTCAATGATATCCCTATTACAATTTTAAGAGACACGGGAGCTTCTAAGAGTCTTTTATTATCCGGTACATTGCCATGTTCTGAGAAGTCGTCTTCTAAAGAAAGTTTCCTTTCTCAGGGAGTAGAGCGCTACTTTGTTAAATGTTCCTCTCCATTTCCCAAAATTTGTCATTGGATTTAGTGTCCGGACTGGAGACAGTCGAAACAATTACGTCTTTGCCCATTAAGGGTATTTATTTATTACTAGGCAATGACCTAGCTGGAAAGATGGTTGAGTTTAATTCGCTTGTAACTGACAAGCCTTGCTTGGATGAGAAAGTGGATCCTATTGACAATGAAACATCTGATTTAAATCCAACTTGTGCAGTTCCTAGGGCAAAGCTCTGGAGAATGATATTGATATGGTAATGACCTCTTTATGCGAAATATTTATTGTTCAGGCTTTTGATGAGGTCACTTTACTTTTCGTATGGATCATTAAAAAAAAGGTACTGATCAGAACGATCCTTATTTTATTACTCATTCTCTTTATTCTAATTAGGGTCACTTGTCATCGCACAGAATCAAGATTCCGAGATCTTCTGTTTGTTTTAAAGGGCTAAAGCGAACCTGAAGCCATATACGTAAATGGTTGGTCTTTTAAGATAAAAGTGGTGTGGGTCCGTTTGATGAAATGGAGAGAACTTGAGGTATTCCCTGGTTTCGCATAGTCAACGAGCTATAAAATTGCTGTTCGACAGGAAATATTTAGTCTAACCCATAACACTCCTTTGGCTGGTCTTATCTTTAGATCTTGAAACTTATTTATTGGCCGAAACTTAAAAGCCATGTTTGTAAATACTGTTCATCTTGAAACACTTGTCAAATGGTTAAAAGAAAACAATGATAAGATACATAAGACTCATCTGCAACTTATTCGTGCATTCAACGAACTATTTTAGCAGAATAATGATAGATAGGTCCCTTATCTTAGGCTAAGTCAGGCAGCCAATACGTATAAACCATAATGTGTGTACAGATTCCCAAAACCAATTCATTTGGAGGATATTAAAATTAAAAACATTGTAAAAGCTTTGATAAAGTTTTCTTTTTACAATCTGGTCTATTCCAGCTAAGTTTATTCTGATCAAGGTTCAGATTTTATATCTTGAACTTTCCTGCAAATTATGCATGAATTAGGCCTCAAGCAATTTAAGTTTTCTGCCATTACCCTGAGCCAAGTGGTTTTAAAAAGAGTTCTTCAAAATTTGAAAAGTCTGTTTCTGTCATGCTATTTTGAGAATATTAAAGACTGGAAAGAAGGTATTAATTTACTGTTGCTTGCTATTATAGAATCAGTTCACACTATATTTACGTCCCTTTTGTAACGTAATCGAGCTGACACCCTTTAAGACTGGACTGTGTTTCAAAAAGTAACGAACACGTATGCGAGTGACAATGAAAATGTATTACGCTCTAACACTAATGAGTAGGAAACACGAGATTAACATAAATACAAAGGTACATGATATGGATATGAAACAAATAAATAATTGAACACAAAGACTACTATACCAAACTCATATAGTCAAAGACTACTATACAAAACTCATATAGTCAAAGACTACTGTGTTAAATTAGGCTGAAACAACGGACGTATCGGGTGGTTAAATTCGTGTAGTCAAACACTACTGTATTGAAATCATGTAGTCAAACACTACTGTCTTAAATTCGTGATGTCAAACACTACTGTCTTAAATTCATGTAGTCAAACACTACTGTTATTAAATTCATGTAGTCAAACACTACTGTCTTAAATTCGTGTAGTCAAACACTACTGTTATTAAATTCATGTAGTCAAACACTACTGTTATTAAATTAATTTTGTCAAACAAAACTAATAAATTCATGTAGTTAAACACTACAATGAAGCACTATGACGACATCATCACATGCGTATCCAATGTTCACTCGGCCAGCTTTCCGGCACGGTCACTCCCACCTTCCAGACTTTCATGTACCTACACGTGGACACTTTCCTGGCGGTCTAACGTCATAATAATGTACCAGATATCTCCATATTCATTCATTCATCTGGTTATCCACACCTAGTGAGCTGAATATGGAAAAGAAACAACTTTCCAAATAGTCTGCTTTAATTGTAAAAATATATGATGGTTACCAATGACTTAAAATAACACGCCTCAAATATTCCTCATGTACTACTGTGACGTAGGAATGGCGTGCCATTAAAATAGAAATATAATATACTAACACTCTGATACATACATAAGTCATACACACTTGATGAATTAAATTACAAGTATGATAAAATAACGTAAACGTATAATACATCATTGCACGTTTTTTTACGAAACTGAATATTAGTTTTTAAAAAAGGGAGTTGATTAAAAAGCATACAAGTCACCCAACTCTTTGGCCCAAACTAAATTAATATAATGTCCATCCATACACCAAAAGCTCTCTCCAGTGACTGACCCAGTCAAAATTTCTACATTATCTATCTATCTATCTATCTATCTATCTATCTATCTATCTATCTATCTATCTATCTATCTATCTATCTATCATCTATCTATCTATCTATCTATCTATCTATCTATCTATCTATCTATCTATCTATCTATCTATCTATCTATCTATCTATCTAGTGTGTATGTATATTCGTGCGCATTGATATGTAACACGCATGTGCCACGCAAGCAGTGAAGGGGCGTCACACCATAGAAAGAAAAGTATATTTATAAAATGTTATGGCGCGCGAAACACGAGACCTAAGTAATACTGGAAGGTTTGGTGGTCTAACCAGGCCATATCATACATATTGTAACACCTTTGAAGCAGGATGTTAACTAACAGTCCGTGGATCATTGAAGATGTTTAAAGAGATACTACTTTTTTTTGAAGATCCAAAATTTAATCTTCTCGACCATATTCCTAATTTTACATACAAGTTCTCATGGGCTTCTGTTGTTGCAAGAACTAATATGCGCTCTACTCAGTCTACTTGGTAAAATAGAAAATTAGGGTACGATAAATGAAAGGAATTTGCAGCATGGTGACAATAGTCCTTACACGGTTCAAACGAAAATTAGGGATTAAAATTATATCATTATTCATTATATCATTAATACTCCCGAGAGGCGATAAAATTACAACTTTGATATATAAATATGTAAATTAGTATGCACGAGATAGTCCGGTTAATCACGCGTGAATTTCGTTCTACCTGTCCCAGACGGCGCAGATTTAATAAAATACAATATGACTGTGGTGACTATGTCGTAACAGGTCTTCGGAATTTAAAATATTGTATAAAAGAACCAGAAAAGTTCACAAAAATATCACAAGAAGAGAATGAATTAAACAGCTATTGCTTGAATATGAGCACTTGTTTCCAGATGTTTCAGCACGAACAAAAAGAATGACAATGAAATTATACATAACACACCTGTGAAACAGCATCCTTAGAAAATGATCACAATCAAACATTACTCCCTACATGGGGTACGTAACAAAAGGATCCAGATTACTAAAGGTTTATAGACGGGGCTTTAAAGAAAGCAACAAATCAACCCGTGTTGAGAAACTAACGCTTGGAAATCAGGGATTACATCTTTTGTCACCGATGCAGAATGCTGAAGATTCAACTGATTTTTAGTCTCTTCCACACAGAGGTACATAATAAATTACGTTCCTTGATAAAATTATGTTGTATTGGCGTGTATGAGCTCTAACTCTTGAAACAAAATTAACGTAAACAATTTGAAGTTGAACTTATTCAAATATTAATCTATAAAAATTCGCATACTACGTTTAGTTCAAATGAAACAAAATCTTTAGAAACATTTTGCTTTGGAAATTAAAGTCTGAAGGATAGACAGACAGGGACAATAACTTCTGTAAATGATATAGAAGAAACTGAGAATCAAATAAATTCAATAAGCCGCATACTATGATTGGCTGAAATCCATAGAGAGCCATATCAAGTTGGTCAAGTTATGCTTTGAAAACCTTTAACATTGGGAATAATTTCTGTAAATGATACCGTTGAATGCTGAAAAGCGGACACTTTCAATGTCTTGCTAATAATGCAGTAAAACGCAAAATAAGGCGGAATTTCAATAAATGTTAGTAGATGGTAGGAAGTGGTAAAGATGTGTGATTTCACACTCCATATGGTACTCTAGCTATCATTATCATGGAGATGATCGAGCCCAGTGTTATTGCCCATATGTATGTCGGTAGGCCATTCCGTATCACTTTCCCTCTTCCTATCTTTTTAACCTTTTCGGGTCTTCAGCCTATTGGTTGCAGACTCTTCCTTTTCCCACCATGCAATACAGGAGTGTGTAGGGCTAGTTCTTTCGTGCATAGTACTCAACATAAATACATAGCATGTCTTTTTTCTCATGAAATCAACAATATTTATACTCTTATGCGTCCTATATCGTCTATCAAAATTCAACATAACTAGCTATGGTCGTTTCACACCTAATACATACTCACTATCATATTATCATGAAGCAATGCCTTGTTATATGTTACCGCATTCTTAGCTGAGCAACATTACATAATACACCCTATATGGTGCTGGTATTGCTTTGCTGTTGCTATAAGTGCACACTCGGCAAAACTCGCTTTTGGATATATTTATTGTCAAATTTTACGTCATAGAATCTATCAAAAGCTGGCCGAAGTGATCTTTCCAATTGTCATTGTAGAATATGAAATCATCAATATCAGCATCACGATTATCTAGACCAGATTTTACCATGTTCATTAAACGTTGTAAAGTTCGACGCGAGCCTTTCATCCAAAACTGCATCACTTTATATTGATAAAATCTAGTCTGGAATTACGAACGCTGAAATTCCCTTTGCACTTTCCTTGAGTGGAATCTGCAAAACTCCTTTCAAAGGTCAAATTTAGAAACCTATTTAGCATTTCCAATTTTGTCAATGCAGTCATTAATTTATGGCGCGAATCTGTTTTAGTCACATTATCCAATGCTTTGTAAGCAGTGTACATGCAGAAAGTAGTATTTGCTTTTGGTACAAGAATACATGTATATGGTTAACTCGAGTAACTATTACTAGGTTATCTGAAATAATTATCCAGCAAATAATAAGGTAGACAGACAGAATATATACAAAGACAGACAAACATAAAGATAACATAGCAGAGAGATGTAGATAGAGAACGCAGATTAGTAAATACAAACGTAGACTAACTTATATATATATATATATATATATATATATATATATATATATATATATATATATATATATATATATATATATATATATATATATATATATATATATATATATACATTTATTATGTATTTCATAGTCAGATAGTGAAATATATCGGTGGGAGAAAGGTGATATCGCTTTCATTGCCACAGGGACGATACCACTTTTGGAACTATTTTCTTTTCCCGTTTAGGAAATATATCTGCTCTTCTTGCATGTTATTCAGCCCCGTATTTCCATACTTATGCCCATTTCATTTCTCTCTCTCTCTCTCTCTCTCTCTCTCTCTCTCTCTCTCTCTCTCTCTCTCTCTCTCTCTCTCTCCATCAAGATGAACGGATCTTAACATGTGCAAATTGTAGACATTCTAGCATATGTCTTTGCAGTAAATGAGGTTCCATCAAAACGAGGCTTTAAGTTACAGCAAGGTAGACTTCGAGTATAAACATTTTATAATTAGCTTTCTACATCAATCATTGAAACTGTCAGTAACTAACATAACATATGTTGATGTGTAACCAGTACAGTCGGGCTACGACAAACTGGACGCATTTATAAGAAACAAGATCGGGATTAAATATATTAACAGATTTTTAAGTAGCAATTCTAACTCGCATTTCAAACGATGAATAAATCGTATGTTGATTAATGCTGATTGCAAACTAAAATTTGATGCAGTGTTTGCTACCTAACTAGGTTGCAAGCATGCTTAAATCACCCTAAAATGCACGCTTGAATGTAAATGTATACAAATTAGATCAACACAATCTTTCCATGTAACTCACTATCATTAAAAGCTTTTGTTTTAAAAGTCTGTCATCTATAACTTCGGTGATGTTTTAATATTATCACACCACAACAGTATCAATTCACGCATGAAATATGTTAATACAAATTAAAAGCTCTTCTTTTTCGTACGAATACAGTCATTAATCTGACACATACAATAAGTTTATGATATGTACACGCTAAATTTGACATAAAGGTCGTTGTTCTAATGGTATTGTAAAGTACAGGAACTTCATTTTATCGATATAGTACTGTAGCCGTTAATAGTAATGGCGCGTGTAGAAACTTCGATGTAAATTGACGATTGTTGCTTTTAAAAAGTTCATGATAGCATAAAACCTATGCAAATATGTCACTTGGGAAGTAGAATCATTTTGTTTCTGATAATACAATGCTCCCACTATTTCACTCGTCTTAATGTGTCCGTATATCTACTGAAAAGAATTATATATTCTTAATGCATTTTCCGAATTTCCTTATATAGGAAGAGAATTATTTACAAGAAGTCAGATACTTAACACTTAAACGGAAAAATGTAATACACGTAGTCAGACTTGTACACATTTGTTCTGATTTAGATTCTTTTCAACTCTGAAGGGGAGACGAAGTGTAATATCACTTTGTCTTTGGGGCTCCGAGTGGCCGAGTGTTCTAAAGCGGTTCACCTTACGGATCACTGCTGTCTCACCTGTCTGCGTGGGTTCGAGCCTCGGGCTCGGCTAATATGGGTCGGTGGTTCTATCAGGGATTTTCCTCGGTTCTTCCTCCACCATTTATATTCAGCCATGTATAGCCTATCTTTTGAACAGGTTCACATACCTATTTTCTTTTTGCGTATTGGACGCATGTTTTTCGTGTCATGGTCACTTTTAATCCAAATCTCAAACTTATACGGTTTAAAAAAGTTTACCTATCCGTGTGCAGTTCGGACCGTTCTGTTTAGATAACATGGCAAAAAGTCGAAATTATAGATGCACCCACCCTGATCTACTAGCCGGTAAATGTTGGCCTTTAAAAATAGAACCTCAAACTTGTTTTCCAGTCGTATTTTGTAAAGTGAGTCGAAAGCCCACTCGATCTAGTATAATTATAGAACTACATCTATATATAACTGTCTACTTTGTTGTAATACCACCACCTGGTTATTATAAATGATATTATCTAGTATCATTATAAAACTACATCTATACAGAACTGTCTACTTCACTGTAATAGTACCACCTGGTTATTATAAATGATGTTGTCGGTGCAGGGCTCGGACGTAGGGTACAACCTCATGACTCGTAAACGTCCCACACGGGGTTAATGCGTTATACCAACACTCTAAAGGAGATTCATGGTCATAAAGTTTGCATAACGTATTGTCCGGTATCCATTCTGTCAAAGGTGATCGAGGAACCTTATAGTTATCTTCAGAAGGCCAGTCTTCGCCAACAGAAATTGAAAAAAACAACTATCTAAATAGCCAATGCCCATACATCACATGATCCTAGCTGTTATGCCAAATAAAAAGCATCATTTTGGATGGCCTGAAGGCACAGCGATTATGTCCAAGTCTAGACACAGTTACGCAACACGTAAACAAGTTGTCTCTCAGCCTTGGGCTGAAAACAACGTGTCGAGTCCCCGTGGTGTGGATGATGTAGGTTTCGAATGAATGTCGTCTGCGATGAATCATATCGGTACTAAATAATCACGGCGTGGTGTATGAAGGCGCATTGCGACTGAAAAAATCATTGCGAAAGGTTATGAAAGATGTCAATGCAGTCGTTAAATGAAATGTGTATTGTTTTGTCAATATCTTTTGACTGCCTCTACATCAAGTACCATTTATTCCCTCAACAAATGTACATTTAATATGTCTCTACATCAAACCCTGTTCTTTACCAAACGTGATACGCTCGATCCATCTAATTATTACCTATTTTTAAAATTAAGATCAATGTGAATTTGAAATCTCCTGCCGTAAGCTATCTGTCTGTGTTTAACTAGTTGTCAAAGTTTCATGGTATTTGTGTATGTTTGTTGTGTTTTATTTTCTTCGGTGGGGAGGGTATTTGTAAATTGGTATTAACAATTTAAATCATACCGCTACGATTTCTGCTGTGTGGTAGCTTATAGTGATGTCTTGCACCAGGGAATCACACCGCAGCCAAATAGCATCCTATTCCACCCAATCAAATTATTTTGACACTAGGTCGACTAGTCGTAACAATTACCTCTTAATGATGAGAACCAAGCGAGGCAGCTGCAAGTACCAATGTTTTAAGTATTTGTTTTGACTCGACCGTAAATTGAACCCGCGACTTCCCGCATTTGAGACGAACGCTCTAACTACTACGGCCACTGAAGCGGTCTTCACGGTATAAAGTACCCTGAGCAGTCTGCATCACAGATTTTAAAGATGATCAAAATGCATCACAAGTGCTATCATTTCAGTTATTTTCAGGTTAGAAAGGCCATTGACTTCACGGAATGGTTGAACGTATTCTGAACCGGCCTCAGTTGTATGCTTGAATAGAAATGTGTCTCCTCATTTCTCAACGTTTGACACCTACAAACCCTACATCATGTAAAATCGTTGGATTTTATGTAGCAATTTAAAGAATGCAGGGAACAGACAGATCGTTTGGAGAAAAAGGAAGAAAACAAAGACTACACGGTGATTTATACACATATGAAAAGGTCCATTTCCATGTCGCTGTCACTCATTTGATGTTAAGCAATGGAAGTGAACGTAAATCTCATCTCATCTCTCTCTCTCTCTCTCTCTCTCTCTCTCTCTCTCTCTCTCTCTCTCTCTCTCTCTTGGAAAGTACTTTTGACAAAGTAAAATAACAACTATCGTAGACGGTATCGTTGTATGGCTTTACAAAGACTGTACTTAATTATGGTACGAATACATGCATGTCACTAAAACCCGTTTTCAAGAATATAACCTTCGGCTTGTCTCACCACTGATAAAAACACAACCACATATAATCATATTTCAAGAAAGCAAAGCGTGGTGTTATCAAACAAAAACTGAAGCAGTTCATAAAGTCACGGACATTCCATGGAGGAAAGTCAGTTGATAGTGATTCCACACTAGGGAGAAGCATCGCAAAAAGCATTGCCACTGCCATGTTATACAGAAATAATATACGTATTAAGAAGCAAGAAACTGGGGGACTTCTTACTACAGCGTTCATTCCGTGTAGATTTATAACGAAAAAGAACATTCATCACTTAATTTTAGTTTTCAATTATAGATCGAATGCATTACAGAGTGACAAACCTGATGACGTTAGATTTGTACTGGGTCAAGAGAAAATTTACATTTTCGATATTTAATGTACAAGTTAGATTGTAGATTGACAATTTGTGAAATACATTAAATCTGTAATACCTGTAATACCTATATATGTATATGTTATTGGTGCTATAGGTATTATACCTATATGTAGCGAGCCGACCAAAAAATGACATTTATACCTTTAACCGTCCTTACTTTCAATACGTAAATTTATTCCATCCTCCAGCGAGAGCATAATCGACGAATCAATCAAGTGATCAATCAATCGATCAATCAATCAATCCATCTATCAATCGATTTTCGTGTATTCTTTATTTGCTGCCCTACATTATTTACATGTAGTTTTATCATTGCATAAAATCAGTTGTTACTTGTTTTAAGACTTAAGATTTGTGTTTTCATTAACTCAGATAAAATATTTCAAGCCATAAGAGTTTCAACATATTACGATTAAATACAAACAGTTCCTCCACAAATCAGCAATCTAGTTCGATAGACAACGATTAATGGAAAGCACAAGCGGACGCGGCCGGCTTGGAATCATGATGTAATGTTAGCACACGAATGCAATAGGTGTAGCTGTCTTCATCGATATCTATGAAAGAACTGTTAAACTCATTCACGAAACACTACTAATATAAAATACCTTATATAAAATAACTTTAGATCAGTAATATTAACTCCGGAAATTCAATAAAACCTGTTGCAATCTGTTTTACTGACCATGCGTATTTTCTTAGAAGTCCTACAGAAACAAAAATACATGTAGAATATTATTTAGAGATTTTGAAGAAATACTAAAGACTTTTTTTCGATTTAACACTTTGAGTAGAAACAAACCACAATCACGAATATTTATTTTTTACAGGAAAGGGTCTAGGTTGAGCTAGTGATCTAAGACGCATGCATATTAATCACTGACATCTCACATCCGTCCGCGTAGGTTCGAATATCGGCTCGGCCAACTTGAATGTGTGAGAAAGCTTGCCAGTAGCGTCTTGTTGGTGATGGTTCCGAAGGTTTTTTTTTTCCCAGATTCGTCCTCCACCAGTTATACTGGACGCCTTATATAGGCTATCGTGTGCTGAAAAAGGTGTAAAACCCATAAAACCAGACTACTTTTTAATACGGAGGTTTATATTTGAATGATTTAAGCATGCCCAGTGTTATGAGTATCACAGACAAGAAAAAAGTAATACTGAATGTCTGAATTTGCCTACTCTCAGTAGTAACAAAAACAGAAAATCGTGTGTTGAATTATATTAATTAAATCATGAAAATATGTGGATTCATTTAATGACTTAATTGAATCACTGTGGATGACCCTTTCAATCCCAGAATGCAATGCTCACTAAATATTTTGCTTATGCACCGATGGGTTTATTAAAGAACGTGGCTAGTGCCCGGTCAAACCAATATAACGACGGCCATAATTATGATGCAGTCGTCAGCAAATTTGAAGAACTAGATAACATTATATTCATTGTTGGCAGTATAATACTGTATAACCTAAAGTTCATTAACACATGTACAGTTAAGCCGGACAGATAGTGCATCACAGGCAGTTAGCAACTGAACGCAGCTGTTTAAATAAACCTAGTAAAAAATATTGATCTTTCCGGATATTGAAAAGTCGTAAAAAAGAACAAGTTTCCCCCAAAAATTGTATTTTTACGACACCTGTATGCTGCTAATCGGTATTGTAATTTCATTGAGTTAAGTTGACAGATTCAATAATATAAATGTTAGTGAATTAACATGATTGTTTTCATTTAAGAAGCAAGGAACGGGCTCTGTGCCATCGATCAATTTAAATAAGGCAAACTTCTTTTTGGAGATGAATACCTTTGTTTCCATTCCAATCAGTTTTAATGATGGTATACTAATGTAGTACGTTGGCATTTTACCTTCAAAATAAATAAATACACAAATAAATAAACATAGATTAGAAAAATATGATAGAATGAACATTTTCATTAGATAATCTGGGGCGTACGATTTGCGTCAATGCAGACCCCTTTGCCGTGAATTATTCAAAATACAGGTAAATAATGAATACTAACTATTGTCTGGAGTTCTAGACAAGCAATGACGTCAACGCTGGCTTGTCCTTGTAAAGACATAGGTGCTATGTGCATAATGTAACAACGGTTATGACCAGGAGTAATACCACATATGGGTCTAATACTGAGTTAGTTTCCTCCAGCGGTGTAGACATCATTTGCTTGTCTTTTTTTTAGATCGCCACTGAATGACATGTCAAATGTATATATGAAGGGTTCCATGTAAATTCGTATGTCAGATTACTCTGTAATCTATACGTGTATCAGATCCAATTCGAAAAATGCAATAAAGATAACTTTAACGTATATCGCACTAAAACTTCATGTGTGAATATGTAACATTGGCCAACGTTCCCTCTAAGCGAATGGTAGATGTGCGCACAGTGCTCGCTGCATTGCGCAAGCATTACGGAGACGAGAAAAATTTAACGTTGGATTGACAATTCAGTTGCGCGGGCGGGGATGCCTGAGCAGCTGCGCGCGCGCAGCTTAGAGGGAACGTTGCCAGTGGCCTGGTCTTGGCTTTGTTGTGATAACCGTCTATATTCGTATATAAGGCGAGTCCAACCCAAACTCTACAGGCCCTGATCGGCAGTCGAATAATGCGCCAGCAGATCAGGGTCTGTGCAGTTGGTTAGGAGTTTATGAGCTATCAGTACAACAAAACAGCATAGATACTGATCTGCATGCGTATTATGTTATGTTGGATTAGTATCTTTGAAGTTTGCAATTATATTCGTCTCATAAGTGAGTATATACGTATATATTTCGTTAAGTCAAACATCCTTAAGCTATCCATACAGTATGCATTTAGGCTGGTACTAAATTACAGTGGTTTCGTTGTGGTTATATAATGCGTGAAGTCAAACACCGTCAGTCATCAGATTAAAATTTTAGATGGATGGTGGCAAAAACTTAGCACATTGCTCTGCATTTTGATCTAACAAGAGATGAACTCTTCTCAATATAATCTGGAGTCATAATTATCGAGATTAAGCCTGCTTTCAATGTCTGAACCAGTCCTAAAATCCTCATATTTTAAATTTAGTTTATGTATGCAACGTGCATGCACAAATTATCTTTCAAAATGCGTTTAAGATATGAAATTGTTTTGCTGTCAGATCTAATATTTTTTCCTTGAAATGTCTAGTGGTAACAGCAAATATGGCCGATATTAACATTTTTCAGAAATGTGTCATTGTCCGTGTGACTAAGGTTTGAATCTAGCATGAGCTCCAATGTTCCCTCTAAGCGGATGGTAGATGTGCGCGTAGTGCTCGCTGCATTGTGCAAGCATTACAGAGACGAGCAAAACTTAACGTTGGATTGAGAAAAAATTAACGTTGGATTGACAATTCAGCTGCGCGGGGATGCCTGAGCAGCTGCGCAGCTTTGAGGGAACGTTGGCGATGACTGGTTGAAATTTAAGTTTGAAAAAAAAAATGACCAATAATTATTTTTTGGACTTCACGTTATGACTTATAGTGTAAAACTTGGGTCTGATTGACCAATTCGAAGTCAGACTTAATTGTCAGCCAATCATAACCAGTTTCTAAACATAAAGTTAGTTCTAGACGTAAGTTCTGTTGTCAAAACTGAGGTTTACTCTAACTTAGTCATCAGGATGCAGAATAATTAACGAAGTTAAATACCCAAATATCATAGGTAATTCCCAAATTTAGACAGATATCGGTGTGCCTGTCAAACAACCTCGATGATTACCAAAAATAGTTACGAATCATCAGTGATAGGAAAGATCAATACAGGACAATCGTCAATTACTTGTCAATTAAAAGGTGCGATATATATTGCAGATAAACACATACACCATGCTAACTTTGTCAGTCTTTGTGTTGGAAGACCATGCAGTGATTAAAATCAAAAGACGTGTTTGTTCATAGTCTGAAAATTAGTAATTAATAATAACATAAGATGATCCAGTTATAATTATTGGCTTATTTGCATTCATACTTTTTTGACGTAAAACAGGATTGTGGATCATTGCATCGTCACGCTCTAATTTTCAGTTGAAACATTGACCTGTACAAGAGTAATTGCGATATTCGATATTCCCCACCACGGACCTGAAGGGTTATATTCTCCCACCAAGGACGTAACATGTTCCTAAAGTGTAATGTTTCCTCACCACGGATGTGGCACGGACCTGAAGGGTTATATTCTCCCACCAAGGACGTAGCATATTCCTAAAATGTTACTTTTCTTCACCACGGAAGTTGTACGGATCTGAAGGGTTATATTCTCCCACCAAGGACGTAGCATGTTCCTAACGTGTTACTTTTCCTCACCACGGAAGTTGTACGGATCTGAAGGGTTATATTCTCCCACCAAGGACGTAGCATGTTCCTAAAATGTTACTTTTCTTCACCACGGAAGTTGTACGGATCTGAAGGGTTATATTCTCCCACCAAGGACGTAGCATGTTCCTAACGTGTTACTTTTCCTCGCCACGTATGTGGCAAGGGCCTGAAGGGTTACATTGCCCCACCAAAGATGTGGCAAAGGCATGAAGAGTTGTATTGTACTTACTACGAATGTGGCAACGACCTGAAGGGTTACATTTGCTCGTCCGTTCGTAGGTCCGTCTACTTTTATTAAATCTGGGTTTTTGCATTTCTATTACTGGACTGGAGCATTTATGTTCTGTGAATTTGAAAACATTATACATTATATATATATTTAGACCGAAGGACACCAACACTTGTTACCATTTAGACAGTAGATTAAATACAATTCTAGATATTTAGACAGTGGAATACCTGCAAGTCAATATATTTTGACAGTAGAATACCTTCAGATGTCTATATATTTAGACAGTAGAATAAATACTATTCTCTATAGTTAAAAAGTAGAATAAACACAATTTTAGATATTTAGACAGTAGCATACCTGGAAGTCAATATATTTAGACATTAAAATGCCTTTTATATTGTGATAAAAGTCCCCTCTCACTAGTCCTAATGGTGTTGGCTGTTGAAGCCGAAAGAATTCACAGTTTTTCAATAATATCTACATACCTCGTTAAAATGAATACAATCTGTTTTCACCTAATTATGATAGTAAGTTGAGTAGGAGAAGAACAATTTGTAACAATGTACGTCAACACACATGTACTCTCCTTTTATATGATTTTACATACCTCCTAACAAAATATATCATGCCTTCAAATATCAACACAATATATTTTAATTCAAACTTCCGCTGAGTTTTTTGTTTTTAAATTATGAAAATTGAATAAGGTCATCATCGTAAGAGACATGGAATACAGTTATATCCAGCATGTGATTCCGTACATAACGCACAGTTATATCCGGCATGTGACTCCTTATATGATAAGCAGTTATATCCGGCATGTGATTTCATACATAACGCACAGTTATATCCGGCATGTGATTTCATACATAACGCACAGTTATATCCGGCATGTGATTTCATACATAACGCACAGTTATATCCGGCATGTGATTTCATACATAACGCACAGTTATAACCGGCATCTGACTCCTTATATGATAAGCAGTTATATCCGGCATGTGACTCCTTATATGACAAGCAGGAGTAAGTGAAAAAGTCATGTTAATATATATCTTTTTCATTGCTGGCGAGGATGCCGCAACAAGTTTCGTGTGTCCTATGCACCTCGACACCGTCACAATTATATCCAGCATGTGATTTCATACATAACGCAGTTATATCCGGCATGTGATTTCATACATAACGCACAGTTGTATCCGGCATGTGATTTCATACATAACGCAGTTATATCCAGCATGTGATTCCATACATAACGCACAGTTATATCCAGCATGTGATTCCATACATTACGCACGGTTATATCAGGCATGTGATTTCATACATAACGCACAGTTATATCCAGCATGTGATTCCATACATAACGCAGTTATATCCGGCATGTGATTTCATACATAACGCGCAGTTATATCCAGCATGTGATTCCATACATAACGCACAGTTATATCCGGCATGTGATTTCATACATAACGCACAGTTATATCCGGCATGTGATTTCATACATAACGCACAGTTATATCAGGCATGTGACTCCTTATATGACAAGCAGGAGTAAGTGAAAAAGTCATGTTAATATATATCTTTTTCATTGCTGACGAGGATGCCGCAACAAGTTTCGTGTGTCCTATGAACCTCGACACCGTCACAATTATTTATCACCAAACAATAGCAGATGATTCACCCTGGTGAGCTTCTGTTTCATGCCACATGGTCTTCAGAGCGGATCTATTTCATACCCACAGTTTTCAGAGGGGATCTCTTACCGTGTATTCTTTTGTTTTAAAAAGTCAGTGATTACAAAAACTCAAGTCTGGAGGTCTAAATCGACAAAGCAGAGTTAATTCTCCCAAAATGTATCAAATTCACAGTTAGACCACCTGAGATTGTTTTAAAGTTTGCGGAAAAGCTAACCCCACCAGCAAACTGAAGACACAATAGCACATTTAAATTAATTAAAAACTTCATACCGACCATTCAAATATACGACATTAGTCTCCTTCCAAGTTCAGCTGAGAAAACTTATTTATGACTCAAAACTTACTTTATTGACAACAATGTTTAATGTGAGAAAATTTACGTAAAGCTCAAATTTCATACCACTTTTTTTTCAAGATAGAATCTGAACACTTAAATGATATTATTTTGTAAATCCTTGCATTTAGCGCAGGTTTTATTAAATATGATATAAATTTTAAAAAATATTAATTACGAAATCTTTATCTTTCCTTAGGGTGAAATCCATGTTCAAGTTTAAGGTCGAATATAATGGGAATGATTTTGTGGTCGACCGCGAAAGAGGTCAGGGTTGCTTGGCGTAAGAGTGAAACGACTGAAAGGTACATCGTTTATGTCCTTGATGCTCGCTTGTCACAAAAAATGGCCAGTTCGCCTTGATGACGTGAGATCGGAGTCAAAATAGCAGACCTTGTCATTCGGTGTCAGCTAATTTACTGGACCTCACATCTCATCTGATTTATTTCTTTTTTTCCTGTTTACAGCCTGTCAGCAATGTCTGTGCAAGTGCTTGTCAGCATAAATATACACCCACAAGCATTAAACCACGTTATTAGTAAGCAAGACGATTTGTTAAGAGAGAGAGAGAGAGAGAGAGAGAGAGAGAGAGAGAGAGAGAGAGAGAGGGAGAGAGAGAAGAGGAGGGGATGTGGAGAGATTGTTAAATTTTTTGTTACAAAGATTTGAATGATTTACTGCGTTTTCCCAGGTCATCTGTTATAGGGTGAGGGATTATTCTTACAATCCTAAGTTTGTGAATTATGAATCTCGAATGTTGCGAATCAAATGTAATCATTAGTTTTACATTTTGTCTTTTGTACCTTCCCTTTCAACTTTTTAAAATATAACATGATGTGAAAGTTCTAATAACTTTACCCCAATCGACTTATGTCGCTGTTTTCGACGTACTATTTCCTTATGTTTAGTGGCACAATTTTTTTAAAAATTTATTTTAAATAATGATTATTTTTATTCTACTTGGTAAGCATTAGTAACCAATGAGTGTCACTTAACAGATCCATTTTCAACCGACATGCTTAAATGTATTCACTTTCCCTCTTGCAATAATTGCCATATCTTATTTTATATATTAATGCTGTTTTAAAACTAAAATATCTACAGGCAATAAAGCACTTTTTAAGTTAAAAAGTCGTTAAATATAAGAAATTTACGTTCTCTTATTATCGTAGATATTTAACTTAGAGCCACAAAATCTTATCCATAGCTGCCAGAGAGAAAGATTAAACAATATATCACGTTAATTGCTAAGTTCTCTTATTATCGCAGATATTTAACTTAGAGCCACAAAATCTTATCCATAGCTGCCAGAGAGAAAGATTAAACAATATATCACGTCAATTGCTAAGTCGAAAACAATCAATCTCATAATCGTATCTTATTAAAATTTGACAAGTCAGAATGTTTGCTTCCTAACCGTTGTAAAGAAGAAATATATTATTGAAGGTTCAAAAGGTTAAAATGTTCAGCACTTGAAAATATTCAAAACGTTAGGAAAAGAGGAATGAAATAAATCCGTGTCCATGCATTTGGGGGGGTTATAAAATTCTCGTGCAAATGACAGTTAGCCAAACAAATCAACAATATCCCGACCTTGGAGATCTGAGTTCGTAGTGGGGGCCTTCCTGTAAGAAATATTTGACTTCACGCTAGCTGGTCTATTGGCTGACTTCCAAAACGCCGAGACTATAAATGAGGCCGCGCCAGCAGGTAAACTCATTCATATCTCGACTGGCACCTGAACGACACATCGGCGATACCGAAGGGGCGATACCAAAGCTCAAATCAAGCATACATATCAGCAACAATGGTTCTTAAAGTTGAGGAGAAGAAAAGTGTGCAGTGCACCCTTGTTGGTGATGCCATGATCGGCAAGAGCACGATGATTCAATCCTTCATGGACGAGCAGCATCCACAAGTATATGTGGCTACAGTCTTTGATAGCTATGCAGGTAATTATCTTTTGTAATCTTCAACCACCGAACCAAATATGTAGTATTTTATAAATGCGAACAACACAATTAGTAACATATAGCTGAAAATAAAGAAGAAACAAAACTTACTTTCATTTTAAAAAATCCTGGATACATTAATTGCAATAAAAGCTGAGGGTTGGAAGCCATTACTAGTTATATTCAGTTACTGTATCAGTAAAGTAAATAATGAGTTGACTAACACTTCGAAAGTTTCTTAATGTATAATGTAAAAATCTCATATTATTTATTTGTTATTTTAGGAGTGTACGAACTGGCCGGGGAAAAGATCGGCATTACCATTATGGACTCTGCTGGTCAACATGATTATGAAAGCATGAGAGCTGGCACGTATAAAGAAAGCGAGGTCCTCATTCTCTGCTACTCTTGCGTAGAACGTGATTCCTTTGACAGCATTCAGGATTTCTGGGTGCCCGAAATGAATCATTACATGAGAAAGAGAAAACCCGTTATCCTTGTGGCAACTCAGACTGACCTGAGACAGAACAGGAAAAAGACTTCAGACGGCCACGTTAGCAGCGAGGAAGGGGCTGAGCTGGCCAATCAGATTGGAGCTGACAGTTTCTTTGAGTGTACCTCCATGGATCTCATCGCGGTGAAACAAGTTTTTGAGACTGTGATATCATCTGCCCTCAGATACCGCAAAAAGAAAGGCAATTTAGTCCAAAGGATCTTTGGAAAATGAATTTTCCGTAATGAATCGACTCAATCGCCATTGGGTCTTATTACAGCCCGTATTCGTCTTCAGTGATGAACACACTAACCAGTGTGTCTTGGTGATGATACAGGAGCGGTTCGCGTAAGTAGCTCCAGTTGGTGGGAATCACGTGAGTTCATGATCGGCTACTGATTTGGTGAATAAGTGACATTGTTATATTCATCGTGATGCTGAGATATCGTTACCGTAATGATATCTTAAAATATGCAAAGATTCCATTTTCAGTAAAACCTTTAAATATACTTGACTGAATGAAATGCAGTAAAGTCAAACATGTGACTTGTTCGAGATATATCGGATTAATGTAACTGCATCGAATGTATACAGGAAGTGTAATATAAGCATGCAATCAACGTTAGCATGCTTATTAATGCAATTTTGATTCACAACGAAGGTTGCTAGTAATTTAGCATTTCTTGATTTTAAAGATGTACAGTATGTTGACTAACTCCGTTAACATGTCATAATATATTCGTAATTATTTTGCTTAAAATGTCAACAAAATAAATTGCATAAAATGAACTTCCTCGCATGTTGTATTTGCCTCGCCTGATAACAAGCAGACATCTCGGATATTTATAAAACCTGCTTTGTTTTGACACGCACAGGTAACGAACAGTATACACTTTACATGGTCTTTTATTAAATCCACAAATATGAATGTACTTGAATTGTATATGACACCTCTCTCTCTCTCTCTCTCTCTCTCTCTCTCTCTCTCTCACACACACACACACACACACACACACACGCACGCATAGATCACAGATGTTTATTTAGAACACCCAGACACTGCACTAGCATCTTTTCATTCACCATTGTACACACACACATACATACATGCATACATACATACATACACACACACATACATACATACATACATACATACATACATACATACATACATACATACATACATACATACATGTTTTGATGAATTATATCTGCTGTTTAGGGATGATCGGCCTCTTGGTGATTCATACCCACCGTTTTATAAAAAGCAAATAATTTATACTTCCACTAAATATCCACGAGGACATTTGGTAATGATTCTAATTAATAAAAGATATTAAACAAATTCACTACCATATCTGCAACAAACTGAAAAGACATTTTTGTATAATATAGTTTTGATCCAGATAATTATAAACTGTGGATATGATATAATCTTACTTCCAACATAAACAATGCTATATTTATATTTGTTGATTTTATAAAGATATAAATATAACTATATATTACGATTAATGTATTGATAATAAAGTTTATCTAGATTGCAAAATATATTGATATATACAATTGGTCCCAGAATAAACATGTTTAATGTAGATCCCTTGACTAGCGATCTGAAAAGATTTATATTTGTGTAATCAGGTGTCAAAAATTAATAATTTTGCTTCATAATTGGGATAAATTAAGCAGCTCAGTTCAATCATTGAACATGCCTAATAACTATGACCTTAAAATGTATATTTGTTTTAAAAGATTTATCGAGGTGTGTGTGTGTGTGTGGAGAGAGAGAGAGAGAGAGAGAGAGAGAGAGAGAGAGAGAGAGAGAGAGAGAGAGAGAGAGATTTGGATGGTTAACATAGCTTTAACAATTGTTCAGTCATATCTATACGATGTCTGCAGTGTGGCAGTACATATAGATGTCCAGCACTGGGGCATCATGTCGCAGATATGTAGCATCATGTCCTAGACAAAAGGACAAATGCGATCTCATTTAACAGTACTCTTAAATCTCCCATATTTCTTCATGGGCGCCAGCAAAATTATTTTCGGGATGGGGAGAGGGCGGGGGGAAACATAAAGTGGTCAGTTATTACATTTTACGGATGTGGACCAAAACAAAATTACATGTGAAATTTGAAGGGGGGAGGGTAAGTTCCCCTCTTGCCTCTATGAGCTCGCGCTCATGTATTTCAACTCTAAGAACATACTTGAAGACTTAATAATGTTTGCTCCTAAATTATTGTCAGCATGTTTCTTTACTTGTAATTTGTGGTATTTTGCTTCCGTAATCTTGTCGTTATATATGTTTGTATGTGTTACATAATACTGTAAAGAGCTTAGAGCTTCTAAAGATTAAGCGATGTACCAAATCCACATTTTATCATTATTATTATTAGTCTACAGGCTTTTGGTGCGTTACTTCTATCCAAGAGAGTAATGAATGTGGTATAAACGCTAGATCATTGTTCTATACGCTGAACTAGAATATTTTACAATCAATATTCAGATAAGTTCAGTGCAACTTTTCTTAAGTATCCAGTACCGTGGTCACCAGAATAAAACGTAAAAATCAATTAAATTGCTTGCCGGATTGTAACGAAAATAAACTCGAGTCATGCCCATTTAAAAAAGTCACGTAGTTGATGTATACAGGGACTGACAAGTTTTTGTTTGACACAGTAGTTATCATTGTATAAAAAAGAAATTAGTCATCACGGATACGTCCAGATATACTCATATCAAATGACGTATGAATGAAAGGAGAGTTTTATGTTTTCTCTATATATTTTATTCTTATTTGTTTGCCTTTCACATTCACTTACATATAGATTTGTACTTCCTATTATGCTTCAGGTTAAATAGAATATTTAATAACTACGTATCTGTAAAAATGCATGAAACAATTGATAACTTCTTGGCAAGATTGGGGGTTTATGTTTGCATGTCAATTACAATATGTACTTGGTTCCGTAAACAAAGTAAAGAACTAAACAAATACAGACTATCCTGAAAGGAAATACTGCTCTCTAATAAAGTTTAATTATTTTTATTCATGTTGTACATGTATGTTGGATAATGTATGAATCATTACATATATTTCTCTTTTGCATCTTTTAAATATTTTTTATATTTTTAACTCTGTGAGAAAGAAAATACATACATACACACACACACACACACACACACACACACACACACACACACATACATACATACATACATACATACATACATACATACATACATACATACATACATACATACATACATACATACATACATACAGTGCTTAGAGTGTCCGCCGCGGAAGCGGGCAGTCGTAGGTTCGATCCCCGGCCGAATCAATCCAAAGACTTACAAAAATGTTACTAACAGCTGCCTCGCTTGGCGCTCAGCATTAAGAGGTTACTGTTAGGACTGGTCGGCATAGTGTCAGGATCATGTGACTGGGATGGACATCATGCTACATGTCTGCGGCATGACAGAGGCGTAGCTAAAGTGTTTGGCGCCCGGGGATAATATTCATTCCCCCCCCCACCTCAACTCTGAAACCCATTATTTTCATCAATAGAATCACCATTACCCGTTACAACCTATTTCAAAGCCCATTTTGGCGTCCCCACTAGTATGGCGCCCGGGGAGATATGTACCCCCTGCTCCTCCCCCCCCCCCCAGCTACGCCTCTGCGGCATGATGACCCAGTGCAACACATCACTATAAAACTGCCTCACTGCAAACATCGTAGCGATATGACTGAAACATTGTTAAAGCTACGTTAAAAATCCTAATCACAAATACATACATACACCTTGTTATATGTCAGTACAAAAGAAAAAAGAATTTAGTCAATTTATGTTAAAATATATTCCGTACATTTGTGATTCGTTCGATCATATTAGTAAATTATTGGACAAGAATTTCATTGTCAAACATTTTTAAAACGTTAATCGTGTCACCTACATACCGACTTTATTACCTAATTACCTAAGCTAGAATACACCATAACTAACCGCTTTTCTATTCTATATAACTTTCTTCTCAGTATAAAATTCTAATTATTTATTTATCTGCATTTGTCACTCTTTGTGCACACGTATCTCTGTATATATTCTTTTTTCAGGAAGACTTACACGTACACATATGTAATTTTTAAGCGTGTGCTTTATTCTATACATGACGGCTAGTATATCTGGTGGAGGAAGAACACTGAAACCACTGGAAAACCTCAGGGAAAACCACCGATCCACCGGAAGCTACTAGCAAGATTTTTCTCATACCCGCGTTAACCTAGAAGATATTCGAACCTACTCGAAAGGATGTCAGATGATAGGGATCTACAAAGGTGGTACTCTACCGTTTCGTATTTTGCATAGGGTTATAATTTTGAAGAAAAATAATTTCCCCGGCTTTCCTCACTTGTTATACCGGTTATTTAAAAACAAACTTTTTATATCTTAGGTTCAAGTTCAGGAAGTGAAAAGACCAGGTGGATCTAGCACTTTTTGAAAGGTGCACATCTTGAATAAGGCCCATATCCCAAATTCACATCTATTAATCATATACCCCCCCCCAATTCACATCTATTAGTCATATACCCCCCCAAAAAAAAAAATAAAGGGGGGGGGTATATGACTAATAGATGTGAATTTGGGATATGGGCCTTATTCCAGATGTGCACCTTTCAAAAAGTGCTAGATCCACCTGGTCTTTTCACTTCCTGAACTTCAGAAGTAAATTGTATATTAAAAAAAGGCGATAACGTTTTAACATTTGATATATTTGGTAATTCATTCATTGCACTTTAAGAAGCTGGTATTGTCTAGTCTGACAAACTTGATTTTCCCCATTATAATAGCTGCGAAAAATAACGTACTTTAGACAAATTCAGGCTGATTTTGGGAGCACAAAGGAGCAGTCATTTTTGTTAGCACTCTGCTTAGATCATTTACAATTTCCAAAAGTACAATATTCAAAGAAATGTCAGCCACATTACATTAAAGTAGCATAGAGGTATGCCAACATTCTCACCAATGTGCATGTGCCATAAACCACTCAGTCACCATTATGCCCAGTAGGGCTGTATTGCACGGAATCATTTAGGAGTATGAGTTCTAAAGGTATACTGTTTTAAAGCCTGGACAAAAGAAAATACTATATCCATTGGGGAAGTCCATTGTTTCTGCCCTCCACATATGTCTCTGGGTTCAAAATTAATACGAGTGGTTTGCAGAGTCAGGTTTCTTTCATCATCAGCGTCTATTCACCGAATTTGTTCTGATATATAATACAAAGGGTCTTCAAGTGTAAAATCCCGATACAGAAAATATGTGCCTAAAATAACTGATACAAACTTGCAATCGTAACATAGATGATGATGATGATGATGATGATGATGATGATGATGATGATGATGATGATGATAATAATAATAATAATAATATTATTATTATTATTATTATTAAATCATTATTGTCTTCATGATTATTTATTTCCTGCCGCAAATAATGTTTTGACTTCAAGGATTTAAATTACATGATTTACATTTTTTAATAAAAAAAAACATGACCTGCAAAACAATTAATTTTATTGCAATATTTGATTTTTACTAATTTCATTCTTGACATCAACTAAATGGTAAAGCAACGCTTCCCAATTTATTTATTATATCAAACCGTTAGCCATCATTGTAACTAACAATATTATAACCATGTCATTTGTCGAATGGAAATTTATTTTTGTTGAAGAATAATTTGATTAGACGCTTCCCAAAGGTTGGTATAAGAACTAATACCTACCATCTGTTCTTAACGAAAATAATATCCATTCATCTGTCTGCCTCTGTGTGTGTGTGTGTGTGTGTGTGTGTGTGTGTGTGTGTGTGTGTGTGTGTGTGTTGATGAATTCAATCAT
This sequence comes from Unio pictorum, assembly GCA_030141615.1. Classification (NCBI taxonomy): domain Eukaryota; kingdom Metazoa; phylum Mollusca; class Bivalvia; order Unionida; family Unionidae; genus Unio; species Unio pictorum. Next base: position 4,689,976 of record JARLTB010000227.1, read on the forward strand.
GATGCATAGATAAAGCCATTGCTGACTAAAACATATTATTGAAAATAATATATGTAAATTTTAAAAAAAAACAAGAAAAATCCATAATAAAGCCAACATGTTTGTAAAATAATGATAGTACATCTCCGACAATAAGATCAATACTCAAGCACAAATGAGACAAATGTCAGATGAAACAAACAAACAAATGAAATGAAAAGTATTGAATCGATAACATCAAGACTCAATCAAAGCAATTATCTACAGAAACAAACAAGACACCGATGAAATAAGCAAACGGCAAACGAAATAAGCGGTAATTAAACAATAAGATTAATATCGAAATAAAATAAACAAGACACAAACAAAACGGACAAATGCCAACAGAAACAAACAACATACGAATGAAACAAGCAGACGTGAAAAGAAATAAATTGTATTTACGTGAAAGACAAAGACAAGCTAACGTAAATTGATACACAGTAACAATAAGTCATAAAGCATTGGTGTTGATCAGGAAGTAAAATATGTGTTCTGTTTACATGCTGCTCTGTTTACAGTCCAGCCTTCAAGCTCTATTTTTATTCCAACACGTTTACGTTTCATAGGAACTTCAAACTTTTATACCAAAGGTTTCCGTGTCATTGGAACATTAAACTGTTTTTTTTTTAATCCATTAGGTATTGTTTCACAAAAACGTTAAGCTCTTTTTGATTCCAACAGGTTTCCCTCTCGTAGAAACTATATGCTCTTTTTTGTTCCAACGGGTTTCCGTTTCATAAATTGATACACAGTAACAACAAGTCATAAGGCATTGGTGTTGATCAGGAAGTAAAATATGTGTTCTGTTTACATGCTGCTCTGTTTACAGTCCAGCCTTTAAAAAAAATGCCGATCAACCCTTGACAACAACCTCACCGTGATTGTCAAACAGTAGAAAGGTCAGTACTGACAAAATAAATGTTGAGAAAATATAGTAAAATTAATTGTGTTAAATGTCCTGTCAGGGTAGTTTAGATTAAACTTGAAATTTATATAAAACTTGTATTATTAAAGATAGACAAATGAAATTTTAACATCTTGTGCATATTGAATATAGGAATTAGAAACTATATTTAGAATTTCAAACTTTAATTTCAATAAATTGTAAATATTTTTAAAAACAATTAAAAAGGAATTCTTTCCTCATAAATTCACAAAAATGGTATCTCCTGGAGACGACACTCATTAGTATTAGCAGCAATGTATTCCTACACCATATACAAGCTGCAATGGAGGATTTACTCAAAGCCTGTCAGCAAAAATCTCTTTACAGTCTGTCCTAGCACATACTAGTGATTGAAGAATACGGACCGGAAATGTAACATCAAATAGATTATTGTCATGAGACAAACACATAGAAGATTAAGTATATCCACAGACTGGCATTAATGGTCAAGTTGAGAAGTCTGGCTATTCCAAAGGAGCTTGATGCATCCCATTTATGCCATAATAGTTTGTGTGTGAATGTAGATCATCTAAATCTAGAACCTCATTCCGTTAACAATAATAGGCAGTGCTGCAAAGGTTATGAGTATTGCATTGGCCATGATGACTTTCCAGACTGCATGATAAAGTTGAAATTATAACAATGAATAAATAAATACAGGTATCATGATATATCACATACACCCAACAACATCCATACTAAATTAAAGCTTGGAATGGAGTGAAGAACGCGTGGATGGATGGATGGATGGATGGATGGACGGACAGACAGACAGACAGACAGACAGACAGATAGATAGATAGATAGATAGATAGATAGATAGATAGATAGATAGACAGACAGATAGATAGATAGATTTCCTTTCTTTCCTTCTTTCTTTCTTCCTTCTTTCCTTCCTTCCTCATTCCTTCCTTCCTTCAGCATTCAAGTCATATTATGCTTTTTATTTTAGAATTATTTTAAAGATTTATTTAAATTATTTTTAATTTCTTTTGTGTTTTCATATTGAGAGAAAATTAGTCTTGTCAGGTGCTAGTATGCAACAAAACTGCACATACCATGCGTTATGTTACCTACGGATTTCCACACTGGAGTTTTCACTTCTATGCCATGTATTATTCTTGGTGCCTTTGAGCACTGTCATTTTCCACATTTTCTATCTGCAGTGTCCACTGGCTCCTGCTAAAGTAATAACCCTTGGTGTCTAGAAGCCGTTTGCAGTAGTCAGACTTCATATTGCCCTGCTGAGCTCTGAACCTCGAATGATCAAGTATCGTATTTCCTCCTCTGGCTATAAGAAGTCGCCTGATTTGTGGACGCTTTTGGTACAACTGAAGGTAAGTGCAGCGTTTTTTCCATTGTCGCCAGAGATTTCAGAGTCCGTGATGAAAGTTTAGTTCGCAAGTTTGTCACGTTTGCTGTCAGTGATGATCACAGACTGTAATTGAGTCTGTGTATTGTTGAAGTGCATTCATAGTTTCTGGAATAGTTCACATTTTTTGGTAATGAAGCGCTGATTGATCTGTTCACAGTCTCACATTTTTGTGTGTTTGTGTTCAGTGGCAGTTTTTGTACAGCATCAGAGCATAGGTTCATATTCGGAACTTCTGACAGGATTTTCTGATCATTTTCTGTAATGTTAAGATGAGTGACTTCATGAGGGCCTATGTATGCTGAACGCATCCAACAGCTGTTAGTACTTCCTCCCCCACAAACCTTGGAATAATGCCGGCATTTTTAGCAGTAACTTGAATAACAGCGCCGAGTGGCATCCAATACTTTTGGAAGCTGACATTTATTTTCTGAAACATCACCGCTATTGTTCTCCATCAGTTGATTGACAGACCCTGGTTTTATTGCGTCACAACTGATAAGAAAAACCTATGATGTTTATAATAACAAAACAGAAAGACTTTGCCATAGAACAAAATTTGTCAAATTCCGGTGCTAATTTTTCATTAAATCTTAAGTTAAATTTTCATATAAAAATATGTATCATTTTTTAACATTAAATTTTCTAGGAAAGTTTAACAGTCAAGCTTAATTTCTAGTACTTTCCAGATTATGACTAAAAACTAATTACAGTGTATTTGAAGTGTTTATCTTGATTAGCAAACTCACAATTAAACTTTAATGTTTTGTACATTTTTTACATTCGGCCATTTGGAATTGGCTTGTGTTTGTGTTACAGTGGTGTAACTGTTCTGTTCATGGATGAAATTCCTTACAACTTTGCAGCAGTATTTAAGAGGCATTGGTTTTATCGCGGATGGAAGTTTTGTTGATTGAGGTGAAATTGTCTAATATATAATTATCTAATATATAATTATATCTAATTCTAATCCTCTCATGAATCGCATCACAATTAGTATTTCCAGTTCAATGAATGTAGTTCTAGTCTATTTTAAGAAACAAAATTCCTCTTTTAGTTTGGTGGTGACAGAAGAGTTATATTTGTGCTTGGGATTTAAAGGTAATTGTTTATACTTCAGAATATTGAACTCGTTTGATGGTTGTCTGTTTGTATTTCGGCGACAGTGCACATTGATTAATAAGGCTTTAGTGATGATCCGGAAGTGAAATATGTGTTTTTTCACATGCTGCTCTGTTTACAGTCCAGCCTCTGAAACAAATGTCGGTGAACCTTTGACAAGAACTTCACCGTCAATGTATTTTAGATTAACATACTATTTGTATTGATTGTCACACAGTGGAAAGGTCAGTACTGAGAAAAAAATATAGAGTACATGTAGTAAAATTAATTGTATTCAACGCCCACATGAGGTGGGAGAACAGGAGTTTACTAACCCTATAGTGCTTCCCAAGAAAGCGGCACATTTTATCACGACAAAGGCTGCAATCGACCATTGCTATGTCCCCAGTGATACAGACAAGATCGCCCTTGCCGACTGCTATAATATTCCCAGTGCCCTGTCAGAATCGCCACTCCAATCATATCTTTACTTGAATGCCTAAAAATTATGAGCAGGTACAAACATTTTATCCTCGTGTGCAGAGAAATCTGGTTACAATACCAATGAAACAAAATGTTTACATTTGTAGAACCCTGCACGCTTTTCCACAGGTAGACGATAATGTACATACTTACCATCACTTGAAATCTTTCTTTGTGCCAAAGAGTAAAGATTTAGAATATATTCAAGTGGAGAAAAAAATAATATACAGAGATGAAAAACTGTAAAACTTCACTGGATCAGAGGGTTATATGTTCATCCACTATTGTGAGATGGGAATGTGTAGGTAAAAATAATCATTGTTATGGCTTGTAAGTAAGCAAAACCCATTATCCATGGATAATCTATAAACTGACTAATCATTTTACGAATGGAATGTTGTATAATTTGGCGACGAGGGCGTTCCACATGTTGGCAATTGTTTGTTTTGTTTGTGTCTCGTTAATTTTATTTCAGTATTAATCTTATTGTTTAAATGCCGCTTCTTTCTTTTGTCGTTTGCTTGTTTCAGAGTGTTGTTTGTTTCTGTTGATAATTTTCTGTTTTGATTGTACCTCGTTTGCTTTGAGTCTTGATCTTATCGACTGAATACCGTTTATTTCATTTGGTGTTTGTTTTCATTTTTGCTTTGTTTATTTCGATGAAATTTGTCTGTTTCGTTTTTGTCCATTTTTGGGGATATTGATATTATTGTCTGAGATTTAGTATTATCATACTACAAGCATATTTGTTTTATTTTAAGTTTTCGTGGCTTATTTATAACTTACTTATATTGTTTACATGATTTATTTTTGGCAGCGATGGCTTCCTTTACCTTTCTTAAGGAAAGAAGCAAGCAACTTGAACAGCAAACTTATAGGACGGATTCAGGGACATATCGTCGTTATGTAGCTATTACCATATTAATTGCAGTTATCTGAAAAATGTTTACAAATGCTTTTGCTATCTGGTTGCAGAAAGATAAGCTTATATTTGGTGTGTCCTTTTTATTTGCAGTGTATAAGGGCAAGAAAGATCTCAACGACAGACCATTTTTTCCAATGTGCCAATTGAAATATATGTTACAATCACGTAATGACCGGAATAGAATGTGACTTAATGTAACGAAGTGTCCCTAATTTAGACAAGGTGTGTTTATGTTTTTGCCGCGTGAAAGTAATAGAGAGTCAGCGGCATCTTTAGAACGGTTGGACAATATGGGATCTTTGTAATAGTATATAAAATTGTTTTTCTTTCAAACTGGCAATACTTTTAAAAGAAAGAGTGGTAAAAATGAACATGTTCTCTCTGAAATAAAACTGTTCCTTTAGATTATCATATTAAATGCACCAACCAGAAAACGCTTCGATTGAATAGATCCTTCAAAAGTCAGAGGTAGTGGGGAACTGAGTTCGATAGCATACAGTACACCATGTACTCCAACCCATATCTTGCACGCTGTTATGGTGACATTGCAGAAAGATGGACTGAATATTGTTATAAAAGAAATCTACAACCATCCGTCCACAGGAGATCCAGATATGCTTGAAGTTCCAAACTCCACAAATGATGATGATTTGGTTTTTTGTGTGCATTGTATGTTTGCCTTATGCAGAAAACTCAGATTGACAAATATTTGATTCTGGACTTCTTTGAAAATGGAATTTCGATTCAAGCTAACACCGTCCAATCGGGAATATCGATTCAAACTAATGCCGTCTGATCGGTAATATCGATTCAAACTTTTATGATCCAGTCAGAATATCATTTCAAACTAACTTCTTCCAATCAAGAATATCAATTCAAGCTAACTCCGTCCATTCAGGAAAATATATTTGCCACATCAACAGGGCCTTGAAACATGTCATTTTGGGCAAAATTCCATTTTCACAAAAAAGAAGTGCAATAATAAAAATGAAAATAGAATGCTTTATATTTCTAAACAGATGATTCCCGAACGAGGATTACTAACTGTAAATAATACATTTCTATATAATACCGATAATACCGATACCAGGAAAACATAATTAAATGTACTTAGTCTTTTATTCAAAGCTTATTTGTTTGTTTCTTTACTTACCTGGAATTACTTTATGATATTGGCACATTTCTATATAATACCGATAATACCGATACCAGGAAAACATAATTAAATGTACTTAGTCTTTTATTCAAAGCTTATTTGTTTGTTTCTTTACTTACCTGGAATTACTTTATGATATTGGTAATTTGTCTGCAACGATTTTTTGTGGAGAAGGAAAATACGTTCAGCAAAATGATCTACCAGCCTGAAACAAGGTAATGTATTGTATGAATATGTAAGACACGCAGTATATGTGGTAATGGTATCATCTCGAGGAAGCGGTAAATAATATCAATGTGATTTTGTTTGCCCGTGCATGTCAATAGTTTAACTACATACAACCGGCCGATAATTAAACACAGGGGCGATGTCGACGTTTTTCCATGTATACATATGTCGAGTTTGGGTTTCTTATTTAGTATCCATGTTTTTTAGATACTGGTTAGATTGCTGCACAGTAAAGCTCCACTACCTTTAGTTATCTACCATATTTAAATGCTCACTGATTTCACTTGTCCGTTTATCATATACTGCTGGCTTAGATATGTTTTACCGTGGAATTCAGCTAAATTACAATCGGTGGTAATTGGTGCATTCAACGACCAAAGTTGCACTTTAGAATTTTCGGGATGATACAGATGCGGGTGTTGATTTAATGTGTGGGGGTGGGGGTGGGGGTGGAGAGAGAGAGAGAGAGAGAGAGAGAGAGAGAGAGAGAGAGAGAGAGAGAGAGAGAGAGAGAGAGATTGTCTGAAATAGTTGTGACATTGTCGTCGCTTTTGAATATGTATTTATCATATGTATTTATCATATGTATTTATCATTTGTATTTATCATATATGTATTTATGTATATTGTAACTGAATTCCATGGTATTGCTTTTTCCATTATTTGGAATTAAAAGGCGATAAAATTGTAGGAATGCTTCGAGAACAGTTGGAGATTAATATTTGCCCTGATTTTTGGCGGTAGATAAATGATTTAGTTCCTGTAAAGGAGTGAAATGTCCCTCTCATTCTGTCAGATGATTTCCAAATTATTAACCATACTTATTCATTTTGATAACTTGATAGGATAAACACATAATGCCATAAATAGGGCTAAAAATAAGAAATATATTTTTCGTTCAGGCAGGTATTTCGGAACGGAATCATTAACTCAAAGGAATGTTAGTGACATTTGTAATCCCTCTATTACATCCCACCCGATCCTCGCGGTCACTAGTTCAAGTGTTTACAACCCTATTTACCTGATAAGGCGGTCGTGTCTTTGTTTAGCCAAGTCATTTAAGTGCTAGTGAAGTGTAATATGTACAGATTCTGTGAAGTGGCGAAAACAGCATAATATTTTCCGGCTTCATATACAGTTACTACTGGACTGAGTAGTCAAGAGAGACCGGTCTGGCTATATATAAACTAAAGCTGACCATGTGTACCATACCGTTCTAACCCTGCGAGCAGAAAGCATCACATTACTTTATCATAGATGACTAATGGAGAGCCATAAAACAACACATCACCTTAAATTAACATTATGATTAAAAGAGAGTCGATCTACTTATGCGATAACGATGGGAGTGAAAGTGCATTCAAAACACAGCAAAGTAATTTGCACCCTTGTTGGAGATGGAATGGTCGGCAAGACAAGCCTTGCTCGTATTCTTATGAAGAAAATGTTACCCGAGAAATATGTGGCGACAGTCTTTGATAACTTCACTGGTAAGTCTGTGTCAGTCTATCTATTATATATATATATATATATATATATATATATATATATATATATATATATATATATATATATATATATATATATATATATATATATATATATATATATATATGGAGAGAGAGAGAGAGAGAGAGAGAGAGAGAGAGAGAGAGAGAGAGAGAGAGTTATAAATTTTTTTTAATATTTCTCTCTGAGGATATTTAAATATTTTGGATGTTTCATATACTCGAGAATAATTATCAGCAACAGAAGTGGAAGTGCAACAAAAGGCAGTAGTTTCGTGAAGTCGTATAGAGTTGTTATGGTAACATCTACAAAAGGGCCAGCAAAAGCAATAGTAATTATTATGGTATTAGCAACCGCAAAAGCAGGAAAAGCAAAAGTAGAAATAGTCTCTGAAAGGAATGTTGTCGTACTAATATACTATTTCTGGAGATAACATTCTGTAATGCAGGTATGGGTTTCTGCATTTTATGCCACAGAACTATCGGAGTTATTTTTTTTCTCCACAGGCAGTCAGTGGGTTGCAGGCGACAAGCACACTGTCAGCATGTTCGATACGACAGGACAGCAGGAGTATGAGGAACTGAGGGCTTTTACGTACAAAGAAAGTGTAGTGATTGTCGTCTGTTACTCTGTAGTGGACCGTGAATCCTTTTTCAGCGTACGCGAGTACTGGCTTCCTGAAATACAGAAACATATTGGGGGTGACAAAAAGCCAATCATTCTTGTGGCGACTCAGACTGACCTGAGAAACAAACATGGATGTGATATAGATAAGCCAGTGTCTACCTCTGAAGGAGAGCAGTTAGCCAAGGACATTGGAGCTGAAGAGTTCATTGAGTGCTCCGTAGTCAACAAAGAAGGTGTTTCAGAAGTTCTGGAAAATGCGATTATATGTGTCATTCGGCAGAGAAAGAAGAAACTAAACATATTTAAGAAAATTTTCCGAAAACTTGTCGAGTGACTTTTTCTTTGACATCATTTTTGGTACATACAAATAATGGACAAAGAGCTTATCCGGTGTCATTAAAAATGATCAATGGAATTTGCGGCTAGCTAGTACTAATATAATAGTGCCGCTACTCGTTCCTCCTGGACGGGGTACTAACACGAACTTATATGTGTCAATGGAGCAAGCTGTGTATGATTCACACCATGCACCTTTTTAGCCTAATATCAATAATTTGAACATGTTCCTTGCATATAATGAAATAAATTGAGTAGTTCTCTTATGTAATACCGGAAGTATCACAAATAATTTTTGAAATAATTGTAAAATCTTGTTCACCTTTCTTATCCAATATTTTCGTTTAGATCGTCCGCCATATTAGTTCAAATAATGATTACTTCCGTTCTCAGCCTCGTTTGTTTGTGCCATATAAGGACAATGAGGCCTTATTTGGAAACGTAAATAAATCATAAAAATGTGGCGCGGTTTCAGTCAGAAATTCTGCGCATTGAAAGTAAATAAGGTTTATTGGTACCTTTTAAATTCCACCAAGAAGCCATTATTTGCCACATGATTGATAATAGCAAAGCGTAGAACAGTAAAACAACCAAATATGGTCTGGCAAGATTTATATGGAGAAGGGGTCACGGTCAGAGTCTCGCGCTTTCTGTCATGGAGAAAACGGTGAGGTTCGTGCTACTAATCCAACTTATTTTATCGTGTAAGGGCTTAATAAATTCCAAACAAGCCAAACTTCTTTCACAACATGATTATACTTATGTTGTAGATTTCTACACTATATGTTTTTCTGACTTTAGTGATGATTTTGTATTGCTCCGTTACATGATATGGGATCAGTTCGTAGCCTCAACCACAACAAATCAAGCTGAGGATACGACATTGTAGCTTTCGGCTAGCGTGATCCAGCTTCTGTGTATTCTCAGAGGGTATTGTGAAAGGCACACATAAGGTTCCTCATCATCCTTTGGCTGCAAATTATTCTGAAGGCAACAATGGACTTGCATGACTAGACTAAAGCAAGATGGTTTCGAGGACTTATCAGACATTTAATTCAACTAAGTGTACCTTGAAGAATATATTGGAAAATATATTATTTGAAACTGTCATTAAGTCATAAGAGGGGAATATGTTTCTCGTATCTGGCTAGTTTTTGCGGTTTTTCAGTACGAAGAAGGATTTTGTCCGTATATATTTATTACAATTGTACGTTCAGTTTTCTTACTATCCTTTGTCATTTATAGAAAACTACTGGCATATAATTTCATTGCGATATTTGAAATTCCTTTCTCTGATTACTCATTGAGGCTTTTACCATTAGGTAACTCATCTTTGTTAATTTATCTCTTTCATACCCACGGAATAAGTTTGTTTATTTCAATGCAAAATGCTAACATAATTTCAATATGTTAAACACAGAAAACATACAAGTATCTCGCTTCCTGCCAATATAAATATTCCCTATCTTGAGATAAGTACTGACTCAGTGTCCCTTCATAGTGTAAATGTTCCATGCAATATCAAATCATTTTAATGATTTTAATATGCTCTTATATTTATACAGTCTATTTAATTGTATTCCTTTGTTACGTCATTTTAAGAGTATGTTATCGTGCAATATTATTAATATGTACACATTCAGCTGCAGGCGACATAACCTTACTTTTGAATGTAATTTTATCAATAAAAGGGAGATTAACGACAGATTCCTCTGTTATGTATCTGCAAGTAAAAGACAAAACAAGATTATAAACGGCACCTACTTACCTACCTACCTACCTACCCCCCCCCCACACACACACACATACATACATACATACATACATACATACATACATACATACATACATACATACATACATACATACATGTAATCCAATCCTCTTGATCAGTAAGTTGCACAAAGCACACACTTCCATATGCGTGCACACACACGCATGTGTAACAGTTTAATTAATATCAATTGATGAAACTCCATGTCACTAATCATGGATCGATAACAGCGGTGCCACTCAGTGTGATAATCAACATGTATTGGAGGGGGACACCTTTCGAACTTATTCCTTGGGCCTCCAAACTCTTAATCTGGTATTGATTGTTGTTATTGTAGAATTTAACACCATTTCTCAGCACAAGATAGGCTATACATGGCGGCCAGTATTAATGGTGGAGGAAGAACCCAAAAGAACCCGGAAGGTGTTTCCAATTTCTTGGAAGCGTTAGAGTATGTAATAAGATGTATCCGTAACATCATGTGCATTTCTTGGAAACGTTAGAGTATGTAATAAGATGTATCCGTAACATCATGTGCATTTCTTGGAAACGTTAGAGTATGTAATAAGATGTATCCGTAACATCATGTGCATTTCTTCTCCAAGATGTTTAATTATCATTGTTAGAAGTTCATTATGATCGAAGGAGTTATTTCCTAACTCCTTTGTTGCTAAAACGGTCCGAATATAAAGTCAGATAAAAAGGAACGACTTCCATGAATATAGGTGAGCATATTTTTTCCCCCGTCAAGGTTGCATAACCCATGAAACAGTCTTCTACTGTACTAAATCATCGACACATTTTATGACAAACGACAAATACTATGATTACAAGGACGACTATTTAATGTCGATACTATCAATGAATGAATGACTGATACCGATTATTTAAAATAATAATAACAACAATAATAATAATAATAACAACAACAACAACAACAACAATAATAATAATAATAATAATAATAATAATAATAATAATAATAATAATAATAATATATTAAATAAACAATGGTTATATTTTTTCCTGCAGACAAATAACATTTGTATGAAACTAGTTAGTGGGTAAGACTCACAAAGATGCCTGATGACTAATGCAAAAATTCTATTCCAAAGAAGTTAATTCTTTGCTATTAAATTGGATCAAATTCTTGTCTATCTTTCGCTTTATAATCTACCATTCTAGTTTACATTTTGCAATATTAACCAAAATGATGATAATAATTTCATGCGTTCAGTTAGACAAAATTATGAATTATTATAAACTGGAAGAAAGAACCTCCAAATTTCGTCTTCGAAAACATTAACCAATTGCGCTTTTTTTTTTATCTGCGAGAATTACAGTTAAAGGGAGGTAATACGTTGTAATGTATTGGAATACTTGTGCTGCAACAAGGAAACACAAGAATAAAGAAAAATACCAAGACAAAAAGTCACAAAAACAATACAACCAAGCTTTTATTTTCCTACGAATTCTTCGTCTGTGACTGTACGAGAAATCGGTTCTTTGGGATCTTCATACATGACATTATCTTAAAGTCTCACACCCTATACCAATTTAAATTGTCTTCCTTACTGGATTTTTAAAATAAAAATAAGCTTCAAATACGCCAACAGCAACTATATCGTAGTGTAAAATATACTGCAGCTAATATACGTATGTACCGCAATGATTTATTCCTTGATTCATTTGCTATTTTAAAGAATGCCAGTGTGAATAATGTACATTGTTTGGAACGATGCTTACAATGCTGGTTTAAGACAAAGCCTTCACGTTAAAACGGATTTATTTGTAAACCTTTAATGTGTACCCCCACCACATCCCCCACCCCCACCCCCGCCCCCGCCCCTTTAACTATGTAGCTAATCATCTTCCTGGTGAAGACGGTGACTTTACGCTTAAAAGGATTTATTCTTTACACCTTTACTGTGTGCCCCCTCCCTCAACCCTGTAGATAAACATTTGCCAGGTAATGTCATTAGTAAGTTTAAAACGTTCTTTGTTCGTTTTTTATTGTAAAATGATACAGGTTGTTATTTCTAGTATTTTGTAAATCACTCTTTTAATTTCAGTTATAGTCGACCCCAACCCCTTTTTATGATCAAATTATCAAATTTCACTACTGGCCTAATCACTATCTCACTAGTGCGTTAGTAAAGCCAAAATCAAAAGGACTCGAGCAAACCGAGAAGAGATGTTTCCTCCAGTTAGAAGAGAATTCGGTATTGTCTGCTTTTCCATGAGTTATTGTCTGAGAATAATATCACATGAGCCCAAACTTGTCATTTGTTCCATCTGTATAATTGTTTCCAGAAAATTGGTACTATGCATGAATGTTACTCTGTTTGATTCCATTAGTTTTATCTTCTTATAAATTTTAAGCTTTTGTATATTTCCGCTGGTTTATGTTTCATTGAAACTTTACTCTCGTTTTTACTCCAGCTGGTTTCCATTTTTTTATAGAAACTTAACGATTTTTAAAATTCTAACTTGGTTTCCGTTTAATAGAAATTTTAAGCTCTTTTTAATTCCAACTGGTGTCCGTTTCATAGGAACTTTGAGCTCTTGTTTATTTCAACAGGTTCCGTTTCATATAAACTTTAAGGTTTTTTCCTCAACAGGTTTCCTTTCCATGGAAACTTTAAGCTCTTTAATTCCAACTGATTTCTGTTTCATAGAAACGTTAATCTCTTTTAATTACAACCGATTTCTTTTCTTGTTTGAAACTTTAAGCTCTTTTTTATTTCAACTGGTTTTTGTTTCGTTGGAACATTAAGCTTTTTTTCAGAACAACTGGTTTTCTTTTGATAGGAACTTTAAGCTCGTTTTCTTTCCAATAAATTTCCTTTAAGCTCTTTTTTTATTCCAACAGGTTTCCGTTTCGTTGAAAGTATAAGCTATTTTTAATTCCAACTAGTTTCCGTTTGATAGGAACTTCAAGCTCTATTTTTATTCCAACACGTTTACGTTTCATAGGAACTTCAAACTTTTAAACCAAAGGTTTCCGTGTCATTGGAAAATTAAACTGTTTTTTTAATTCCATTAGGTTTCTGTTTCACAAAAACGTTAAGCTCTTTTTTATTCCAACAGGTTTCCGTCTCGTAGAAACTATATGCTCTTTTTTGTTCCAACGGGTTTCCGTTTCATAGAAACTTTAAGCTTGTAATTGTATCAAGTGAATTTAACTTGATGTTTACTGCAGATCACGTGCTTCCATCAAGTATCACGGAATATCATGATACTTTTAGAAACTGTGATTTCTAGTCGGTGCTGCAGAAGAAGAAAAGCATTGTGTGACATAGCCTGAATAACGTACTATTTAAATGACATAAATATTTTTTATGATTTAACATGCTCTGATCATCAATATTAAAGTCAGGACTTCACTCTGTCTGCATTTGAAAATAAAACTCTCATCGACAACTATAATTTTTCATGACATAATAAGCGAATCCCGATATCCGTTTATAGTTATCCATATTTTTATGACATGATATAGACTTTTCGACATTATTGTACGTCTTATAAAATATTTGTTTGCGTTAATTATGATTTGATCATACCATTTTACCTCCACTTGAACTCAGATTAAAAGAATTTACGAATGTAAATGTTCCTTGAGATAAGTTAAATTACATTTAGGAAGAAGCATGCCTGTGCATGCGATGCAGTATCATTACTATTCCTTATTCTTAGGTAAGCTGTAAGGCAGCATAATTAATTTATTGCTTTTTTTGTTGCATTTTTTCTTCTTCTTTTCTATTTATTGATCAATAGATTTAACACTTTAATTGTAACAACCTACTGTGTCTGTATTTTAAACAAAATTATTTTTTCACTCGACAAGAAAGCATTGATTTTTAGAATGGCTGTTTAGTGGCGCTGATTTTGATAATCAGAGTTGGAAAACATTTATATTGGGGTCATTTTGATGGCAAGATAAATGACCTTTATTTGGACACGTATTTCCTGACCTAATTGTAAAAGAGAACACACCCTTTCAAGTTTGACAACCTTTTAATATGGACCAAATGTCCGTAGGACTACATCTAGTGACCTATACAGTGACCCTTGCATGCTTGTGTTTGATAAGAAAACCTAATGGACATTGGATACATTTATCGGTGATAAGTACATCTACGAGAACCGCGGGTATTTAGTCTAAGAGTTTCAATGTAAATTGGCCCGAAGCACCTGTAATCAATATGTTAAATTTCAGATATATTGTTCAACCACTTTTGTAAAATGTTGATAGATAATGTTCCGAAAAATTGCTTAGTGCGTATGGCTTTATGGTTTTAAGCTTACAATATATCGCGCTTTGTCTTCTCACCATTTAAATATTATTTATCACTATCCCTCCGTATATATATATATATATATATATATATATATATATATATATATATATATATATATATATATATATATAGTCACATATATATATATATATATATATATATATATATATATATATATATATATATATATATATATATATGTGTGTGTGTGTGTGTGTGTGTGTGTGTGTGTGTGTGTGTGTGTTTAGTGTTATGATAAATCACAATAAATAATAATCATAAATTAGTAACTTGTAAAAGTAGAAAAAATAAAATGGACAGTATTCTGCCATCATTGGTCCACATATCTAAGTTTTTAATCGTCATGTTTACCTTTTATGATACTTCAGTTTTCATTATTTTGTTAATTACATAAAAATAGTTACTATTTGTTTTGGTATTATTACTCACATATTTATATGTGAGTAATATATTTAAATTCATATTTAAGAATTTGAAAAACATTTGCAGATTTGTCTAATATTGATAATGATATTGTTTACTTTACTGTTTTCAGCTCAAAGGAAAGGCATAGCATTAATATACTGTTCGTATGGAAACTTTGACAAAATTCATCGAGTACGTCAATTAAACGGTAAAGAATCCTATTTACCGTGAATAACATTCTTTATTTTTATCCACATTATCACTTACACGTAGTTGCTTTACAACTAGGAAAGATAGATGTATCTTGTTTTCATTTGTCGGGGAGCAATACAATTGTATAATGGAGATTCTGGACGATAAATAAAACTAAGCAAAGGTGATATTTAAAAAAAATATTACCATTCAACACCTGACACCTGATAGTAATTAGGTTTTGGTCATAAGGTCAGTTTAACTGAAAACACACCATTGAGACATCAAAGAAAACAAGAAAACAGTGATAGAATCCCTCTCTCACTCATAGAATATCACCTTAACCACCACCTAACAAATTCAAGCGTGTACACGTGACTAAATCTGATTACAGGCTTCCTCCTCACATTGCTTGTAAATTCAACAAATGATCGTCAAAATGTGTTTACGTTGGTATAGTGAAGATTTCATTAAGTTCTGGCATTCACTAAATGTCCACCCACCATTGGGTCAATGGCTGGTTAATGGTCGTCAATTACAGAAGTTTATATAAAATTTTTTTATCGAAACACCTAGATCCACTTTACATGGAGGTTAGACATTGAAGCCATTTTGAGCCCACAGCCGAGAGCAATTCTGTAACAAGATTGAAACCATTTTGAGGTCAACAGCCGAGAGCAATTCTGTAATAAGACATTCCTGAGAAACCGTAATACGGATTTAAATACGGGAATAAAGTAGCAATAAAAGTGAAGTGATAATTGATTTTGAAATGATGCTAGATATTCTTGTGGAGATTACTTATTCCGAGAATTAACGTTGTGGAGACCAAGAGGTAGATATCGATTCAATGATTTTGGTTCAGTCAAAGATGTGCAAGTTAACGATCTCCAAAGAGGAGACTGTTGATGCTTAAAAAGAAAGAATATATTGGCCGGTAACAATGTACATCTGATAACCCCAGAATAAGTTTGGTCTTTTTATTTTAAAATGTTGTGCTCTGAACGATGGCGTTTAACACTGTGTCCATATTTTGTATTTCTAGATGCAAAGCGGGCCTTTTAATGTTTTCCTTAAAAAAATAAAACAATAATCAAAAACAGCAGAAGAAAAAATATCAAACTAAACAATAGCATCAATAATATCATCATAACTAATCGTAATCCTGTTTTGTTTTGATATTCAACAACAATCATTATTTTTGTAATTGTCTCAATAATAATAATAATAATAATAATCATCATCATCATCATCATCATCATCATCATCACGTTCTTTGGATCTTATTATATGTTTTTTTTTCTATCACTTTTCCGTACCAGTATCTCTCTTATTGAATACAGTGAAGAAATGTTGTGACTTTAAAGAATTCTTCAGTATTTCTTCAATATTTTTTAACATCATTCCACCTTATCACTTCATAAACTTAAAATAAAAACATCAATAAACATATGTCTTTGTCACACACAAAAACTTGCTTAAAAAACGCTTCATGGAATACATTGAACAATATCGGACTTTGTTTGCCATGCTTAGTAAAATAACACTATAAGAAACATATATATAGTGATTTCGAAGTTCCTGGAGCAATGGATTTCTTTTGGTGGCTAACTTGGACAACACCTACAAGGAGGTACCAGATATATAAACAGAAAATATTAGAATCAGATAAATCACAACCATTAACAGTTAGTTTAATCTCGACAAATTTCTGGGTTTTTAAAAAAAAATCAGTTTTAATATTTGTTGACCAGTTTTAATTTTTGTTGGTCAGTTTTATTATGTGTTGACTATTGCTAGTGTTCATTTAAAATGACCACAAAATGTCTATCCCAAAGTGGGACGGAAAGTGAACTTGCGAAATTGTATGGATACAATTTGATGCAAGGACGTCTCTGCATGGGCATGATGTTCTTAAAATCACATTCATACCCGATGATGACGATGACATTTTTTCCTTCGTTTTCATTTTCTAAACTTGGTAAGATATTGGGGAACTGACAAACCATTTGTTTATTGTGTGTAACTAGGCTGGAGGTTATTTTCCTGTCTGTGATAAATGTGTTTTTAAAACCGTTTTGGAGGTTAATGGAATAGTTTGAATAACTTAAACAAATCACTGTAAAAGAAAACAATAGCAAAAAGACTAATTTTTGTAATTGCACGTCACTGATTTAAATTGATATACCACGAATACGTCGCTTAGTTTACTAGCACGCTAAATACAGGATCTTTGTCACCTTTCTTTTATTTGTGCATTGGTTATTTTGTCTCTTAATACAGATATGAGACCATATAGTTTTAGTTTTAATAGTTGACAATGACTACTAAGACGAGATCGATAACAATGACTAGGATAACTAAGACTATGATGACAATGAAAGTACTACTACTACTACTACTACTACTACTACTACTACTACTACTACTACTAATAATAATAATAATAGCAACATATGAATAGCCATTATCTCCGTCATCATTATTATCAAATTCGAAGAATTAGGAGATGCCTTGGTACAAGAGGTAGTTATGAATTAAAGTTATGCTTATAAATAAGTACAACATTACCTTTTTGGCCTTGGTATTGACAATTCAGTACATTTGAAAAATAATACTTACATAACTACTTCTGAAAACGTTTGTACACCTTTCTGTTATATGACGTAATTATGACGCATTCCGCAACCTGAAAACAGGAATTATGCGTCATTGCTACTCTTTTCCATCATCGCCAATCATCATTTGTATAGCATCAACGTAACACGTGCATATTCTTTATAAAAACTGAAATTTACACACATGTTGAGGTGAAGCGTAGTTTACGCTCAACATCCAAACAAAGCTACAATACCAGTTACCATCCATAATACGCACACTTCCCAGTTAGCATCTACACTACGCTCATTTCCCAGTTACCATCCACATTACACCCAGTTACCATCCACACTAAGACCATTTCTACGACCTGTACCCAATTACCATCTACACTACGCCCAGTTCCCAGTTACCATCCATGCTACACCCAATTCCAAGTTAACATCCACACTACGCCCATTTCCGAGTCACCATCAATACCACACCCAGTTCACAGTTACAACGTTCAGTCCCAGTTACCATCCACACAACGCCCAGTTCCCAGTTACCGTCAATATCACGTCTAGTTCCCAGTTACCATCCAATCAATGTTCAGGTCCCATATACCATCCAAGCAACATTGAAGTGCATGTCTGCCAATAAAAAGGTGCGCTTAAAGTAAAGAGTTTTGAATTTTCAATATATTTTACACTGTCAAAATTACAAAATACATTTGTCATATATAAATGTTATATCACCACTACAAAAAGGTATTTAACGTTACATTTCCATACGGTGACCAGGATAGTGGAACAATTATATGGTAAAATATTTGCAAGAGAAATGAATTGCTGTGTGCACATCTACCTAGTAATAGCCTAAGAAAGTAATGGCTGATTAATTGAGCTGTAATTTGTCCAAAGCATATCACGAAAAATTATTGAAAATCATCCAGTCAATAGACGTGTCTGCTGATTTGAATGTAGCATTCATTTATTGCCATTTTGAAAACTGTTAATAGAGTCGCTTTAACAATTCTCCACAGAATTCTCATAACTAAAGGAAAAACGACTTCTACCAAAGACTTAATAGAGTTATATTGATTGGAAATTGTTGATATTACCTTGTTATGGGATTATTATTACTAAATGCTGGTCCAGTCAGTGGTGTGAGACAGGGAGGTTGAGCCGGTTGTCATTATGTATAGAAGTGTTAGTTTGGTCGTTTGTGTAAAGACTCAGTAGATACTGGTTTCGATGAACCAGTCAAAATTTAGTTAGATTTAGTCTGTATAGTATCCAGATCTCGTTTCTCATGTAACACAGAAGTGGCCAAATCACGTTGCCTTCTTCCAGATCTCGTTTCTCATGTAACACAGAAGTGGCCAAACCCACGTTGCCTTCTTCCAGAACAGGTCTTATAGAAATCGATATAACGTTTCTTCAAAGATTTTTTCAAGTTGCAATTTCATGCTTGTAAAATTAAAAAAATTAAGTTAATATAATAAGATCAATACTCAAAAAAGCAAAATCACAAACGAAACAGAATAGTGCAAAAATACAAAAAAACAAAACAAAATACAAATGAAATAAGTAAACGCCAAATGAAATTAACGGCGTTTAAAACATTAAGATCAAAGCACATATACAACAAATACGACACAAACGAAACAAATATCAGAAGCAACAAGCAAACAAGAATAAAACAAGCAAACACCAAACGAGATAAAGGGTATTTAAATGAAACATTTCAAGCTGGTTAAGACAACGTAAAGCAAACAAAGTAAAATGAAACAAAGACACAGAAAATTTAAAGAAACATACGCATATACAACACCTTTGTGTACTGACAAAATAAGGAAGCGCGATTGCCAATTGAACACCAACATGAAAAGAAGAGAGGGAGCTCCAGCAATGTAAGGGGAGAATACATTTATTGAGCAAACAGCGCACAACATTTGAGATAACTTGATATAACTAAGGCTTAATGGCAATTCAATGAAGCATCCGACTTGTTGCCATGCACTGTGATAAGCAATACTGGAGAATCGAGCCCCCCTCGCCCCCGCCCCCGCCCCCGCCCCAAGAACCGCCAGTGCCATTGATAGCATACAGATCGCCGCTAGAATTGATTAGGTCATCAACATCGAACACATACATATATTATGAAGAGGTCTTTTTCCGATGTAACTAGGCTTAATAAATTGTAAAATGTTTATTTTCTATTTCTAAAATAGTTGGCTCAGTTCATTAAAACCTCATAAAAGACCAATTGCTGTGTAGACTCAGAGCGTATTTTACAGTATTTTAGACGTGGTTTCATTAAATTCTGAAAATCGCAAAGATTTTTTTAAAATAATAATAATAATAATAATAATAATAATAATAATAATAATAATAATAATAATAATAATAATAATAATAAAGTCTTTTCTTTATAGCGCATAATCTTTAGAAGCTTTAAGCGCTGTACAACATATACAATTATATGACTACACAAAAAATACACAATGAAAAAAGAAAACAAAAAATGATTCGAGGCTTACTAGGTTATATTGATTTAGTTTTGACTCGACCTTTCAACGAATACCAACCAAGACAGGTACAAAAATTTACGGTCAGGTTACTGGGTAACTGTTCAAGGTTATGTTAATTATATACCAAAAAGCAGCCATAAAAGGTATAATTCGAGTAATAGGGCTTGGAATTAGGTGATACTATTTTTTTTATCGAATAATTATATAAAAAAATAGGAAGTTAGAAAAATGCATATCGGCATTGGTGCATATGATACTGGCGGGTTCAAAAGCATCGTGTGCTGAATTTATAGTGTATATGGACCTTGATGATAAATGACCCCCGGGGAGAACACTGCGTTGTAAATTAATGATTACACTTTACATAATACAAACACAGTACATGTAATACAATTTAGCATATATGTCGATCATGCACATGTAACATCTGAGGCTGATTTTGAAAATTATCAAAACTATTTAATTTCACCTGTAGAGCTTTACTATGGAAAGACGTCATGCATGGTTAGATTAAATCATTAAAATTATCATTTTCAGCAATCTTAACTCATATGTATAGTTCTGAGCTCCTTTCCTGTGGCATATGGAGCCCAGTATGTGCTGAAAGTTGAACATCAATTTTAAAAATTTAAAACCTTCAATATAATCATTATGTTAATTACATTAACATGATATGTCAATTCCAGTACATTTCTGGCCAACCCGAGAGGACTAAAAAGAAATTTACTGAAGGGTAGATAACCCTGTGTAGTACAATTTGTAACATATAACATCGTATACATTTATTATGCCCTAAAGTTTGATATACAGTTTTTCTTGCAAATAACGCAGACAATCCTCTGAAAACTTTGAATTTATTCCGTATATATGCTGCAGACAATGAACATTCAAGGTGAGTTTTTAAAGAAAAGACAATAAAAAGAGTAATATTTGAGATGAAGACATGCTTCACTGGGAAATAGTTGATTATTTTTAATATTAAAATATAATGGTTCCTTTTATTAGACAGAAAATGAATCACTGAACAAGGATAGTAAAAGAATAAGAAATTTATCTATATCATTGGATTCACCACATAAGCATTTTCACAATACTGTTTTGCTGTCATTGTTAAAAAGACGCGAGAGCTTTAGTGTTAGGGATAATTCCTCTGTGGAACATGTACACATCGCTTTCTTACGAAACGCATTATTTTCATGAAAATGTAACTCACAATATATGTTGTTTCGAGGAACGTATAAGTTTTCTACGAACATTCTATTGTTTTTGCATTTTAGTTGCGTAAATGATTTAAGGCTTCGTCAATATACTATGTTTGCCAAGACTGCATTGTTCAATATATCGGAGAATGAAAGGACGAGACGAAATCACCAGTGTATTTAAATACTGTTATTAATTACACTTAATAGAAAAAAAAGTATTTGCTGTATTTATTCAATAAATATCAGTTCTAAAAGAAATGTATAGTGACGAATACCTCAAAGATGCTATTAAACACGCCGTGTTATGTGACCGATACCTATCTGATCTACTATCTAACACCCTACAATTTACCATCTGATGAAGTGTGTACCGACCAATACCATATATTTACTATCCATCACAGCGTGTGTATTGACCAAAACCGTACATATAATATCCAACACGTTGTATATAGTTATGACTACTTTGCATATACTGTTCAACACTAGGTATAGTGACTAACACCCAGTTATCTCTTGTTCTTGTGGCTATGTGAATTTATCTGAGATTTATATGCAAAGCAATATCTAAGACGCGGATCAGGATGGAGGTGTCAGTAAATTAGCTGTTATAAACAGCTTAAATAAAGGAAACCAATTCCTAAAAACACTTTTAAAACGATGCAATTAAAAAAACAGAGGTAAATTTCCGAAACTGTATCTAAGAGATAAATATCCAGGTAAACAATAGAAGCTGACTTTACTAATAATAGGTCTAACATTCCGAGACTGAGATTCTACAGGAAAATGTAATAATAAAATTGTTTCAACTGAAAAGAGTACTAAATTTCCGAAACTGTAACGGACTATAGCGAAAACTCGAAAACAAATATAAAAATGTAAATAGATAGTAATACTAAAATTTGTAAACTAATACGCAAACAAATCTGAAAAAGATTGAAGTATAAAATACGTTCGAAGTTAGTCCGAGCCTTAAAACGTGTCTTAAACAAAATGGTCGGCACTTTCGACACGGTAAAGAGGGAAATGCATCGACTTTCTTAACCACCCTTACCCTTTTGTGTAATAGTATTTTAGTTTGTTTTGGGGTATAGTGTGTGCAAGTAATTTGATGGTATTTAAAGTCTTTGGCATCAATAAATTTAGCAATTTAAAAACAAATGGTTTGGCTCACACTGGAAAAAATATAACTCTACACTGGAAGATATGAATGGAAAAGTGTTTATTGGAACCGTTGACTTATCATGAGTGACTAAGAGTAAAGACGACGTGTACGTTATTGAAAGCATTCTAAATCCAGCAGCACGTAAGGTGGGAAACATCATGTAATGCCTATTAACGTTTATGTTTAGTTACTAACTTATAATGTTGAAATTTAACTAGAACACCGATGAAACGCAGTTAACTCCCCAAAACAATGATTGGCCAAATAAATAAAATATCTAAACCAACGCAGGGAAGAAATTTAAAATGACAAAAATATTCCTCTGCTCGAATTTAACATAATCTTATCACTTCACAAAATACTGCGTCGTATATTCATATAAACAGTAATTGTCTTACGAATTAGATCATATACAACTACTCCATTATATAGCTATGCAACTTAATCCTCTGCTCAATAAAATAACAAACATGTGTATTGTGTGTCTGCCGCAGAATTTAAGCAGCCCCAGAACTTGTGATACCGATATGCCCTTGACACTATTAGTGAGAAGCAGGAACCAGCTCATTTATGTACAGGTCTAGGTATAGCACATGTACAATGCATATTTGTATTCAATATACAGTTATCTCCCCTACACTTTCGCTAGGCAGACTGTGCAAATGGTCACACATTGCTTTACGAAAGTATTATTAATTTCACATGTTAACTATAATTGTAGCCATAATTATGTATCATTTTCGAAAACATTTCAGCTATCTCTTTGTCCCAGAATGGCTAAATTAGTTTCAGTGGTTACTCGTAATTTTCGGTCGTTATGTAACTTTGCGAATATCTTACAATCGTGTGTATACTTCTTACAGAGATCACGTGTCCAGATTTTCGTACACTAATATCATGTGGACCAATAATAATGTTATGTGTATTTCTGCAAAACGATATGACCTGAAAAATCTGTTAAATGGTTCCTCTTAGTATTTCTTTTTTGGGTATATTAATCCAAGTTTTTTAATCTCTTTTTCGATGAAGCATTCGAAACACATATTCCAATGTTTTTCCTGATCATATTATTTTCTGTCTCGAATTTTCGATTCTTTTTGTTAGAAACTTATTTTCCTCTCTAGCTTTTGTAAATAAAAATTACACATAAATTTTAAAATTGTTTCACCGATCCCCAAACTCTTTTGAAATGTTCTGTTTGATTTCTCTATTTATTTTTCAAGTGAATCGTGCATACAGCTTGTGTGACAATTTATTTGTGATTCAGACGTATAGTATTTTGGTGCTAATTTTTCTAGAACATTGTCGTCAACATACAATTTTTTAAATCTATCATCCCCATTCTTCTAGTACCATGTTCTTTTACCGAAAATTTACTAATGTGAGTGTAGATGTGTGCTAATGCTATTTGCTATATGGACATGGACATTGCTCTTCCAGTGTGTGTGTGTGTTTGTGTGTGTGTGTGTGTGTGTGTGTGTGATTTGTAATGTTTACTAAAAATGTTTGCAGTGTGGCAGATTATAGTGGTGTCTAGCACTGGAGTATCATGTTGCAGACATGTAGCATGATGTCTCACCCAGTTACATTATCCTGACAACAGACCTACCAGTCGTTTACACTAAGCTGTTAAAGGAAATTGACATAAACTTAAACAAAGCATAATGATGAATAATAACAAGTTAATTACAATTCAAAAGGTTGAGAGTACAGACAATTAAATCTCTTGGTCATTTTAATATCAATTTGCACAGTTGAAAATATGTGTATTATTTTCTACAGTTAACATTGGATTGCCAAATAATGTTTCAATATTAATGACGAAAGGGAGTGTGCATATGATTTGATTTCAAAGATTTGAATATTTGCACAGGTCTGAAAGAAGCTGTTTAACATTCTTAATTTCACCTCAGGAGCAATACTTATTATCAGATGCAAATTATTTAAATTACAACAATTTGTTCTTAGCATAGCATGCATTATGTGAGACATTCTATCACCAGCATGGTATTATCATGGAGATTTGTTATCGTGGTTAAAATATCTTTCAAAATTATGTATCGAAATGTTGTTATTTACTTCAAGGTGCAACGAGTTCCATAGTCGAATTGTAGATGGTATAAATGAGTTATATAACAAGGTCGTTCATCATATTGGATGTCGAAATTCATTTGAAAATCAAATTGAGTATGTATCTAGTTTTTAAAAAGGAGCTGAATCAAATCTTGACGATATGGTAAATTTTAAGTAATTAAGCAGTGTATGCATTTGACGGCTAGGGTTTAGACTTTTCCAGTTGGATTCATGATACAATTGTGAATGAGGTGCACTTTTGGATACACCAGTTACTATTTTCATCGCCTCAACGTTTACTAAGTAATTGTTTTTATTATGTATTGTACAATCGTTCCAAATAGGATCGGCGTGCTAAAAAAATTGGAACACTGTAAGATGTGAACATATTTTCAATAATAGCCAATCTAATTTGAGTTAAAGACATTTTAAACAATTTGATTTCTCCCAGGCTTTGTCGGAAACGTATTTAATACGCGCATGCCTAGTGGCATCATTGTTTAATATAAGACCCAAATCTTTGTGCTCAGTAGCCTCTTGTAGGTTTATTTCAGCCGTGCATACTATAGGATGGTGGTCTGGTTCCATTTTCGTATTATTAGTATTGATTCATTTTTATCTGAATTAACTGTAACTAACAAACATCTGAACTATTCATGTGTATTTTTAATATTACTGTTTAACATTTCAATAGCTGCGATCTGATTGTCAGCTATTACATATAATGCTGTATCGTCTGCAAACAGTCTGGTTGATAATTCTGTGTTTTCTATAATATATGTAATGAAAATTGCAAATAATAGGGTTCCCAAAGTGGATCCTTGGGGGACTGGAGCGTTAACGCATCTAATATCGGATGATTTGGAATTTATAATTACTCGTTGTTTTCTTGACGGTAAATAACTTTCGAACCACACTAATCAATTTCCATGAAAACCAACAAATTGTCTGAAAAGCGTATGTTGAAATTATGGGCAATGTGTATGCTCGAGGTTGGTGTGGGTGGGGCTTAACCAGATGTGACAGACTCATGTTCACATTGGGTACACCTTAATTGACATTTATATATCCAAACTAATTTCGCTATTGATTAGAGATTTTATGTGTGGCAAGGTTAATGCTTAATTGGTTTTTTTTATAAACAACTTAAAGTATTATGATTTAAATCACAAATAGTTTTAAAACGTTTTATTACAAGTCCAAATGGATAACGTTTAAACAGATTTCCAGTGGTATTCTAAATAGGTTTCAGTATTAGATGTGACTTTGGTCTCGAATATGGCAATGTGCCAAATGCCTCAAGTGTGATGATGCACTAACAGTCTTTTGAACAATGCTCTTGTCTTAATTCACCATAATTCCAAATTATTGTTTCTGTCGAAGAAAATTGTTGATGAGAACTTACTCTTTCCATGGAATAATAAGTTGAATTAATAATTCGAACAATATGAAAACCTGAACACAACAATAAGACCGATTTTCTTCAATATGTTAAGACAAGAATGAGTAATTACTCAAATAAACAACATTATATATAAAGCCAAGACACAATAATATAAAAAGGATGAGGGTCAAATCTTCATTTGTAGAACATTCTATGTTGTCAATTACATATGATCTATTATAAAAATTATAATAAAGAACATGGCATATATGAGATACACCGGGTTGTGCCATCAGGGAAAGTAAATGTTCTGGATTCAGATTAAGATAAACATTATTACCTCCGTTGATAATGAGCATATTGTATAGTCATACTCAAAGAGAAATATTAGTTATGTATTATGTTGTTTACCAAATCAATGTACCTAGTCAGGTACATTATGAACCTCATCTAAGACTAAGGTCAGTTACAAAATAAAATTATAATAACATATAATATAGTAAAAATCCAACAAACAATCCAAATTAAATATACATAATAAAAAAATACTCCTTGTAAAGAGCATATCATGTCTTCCAAATGATTTCTCTAAATAGTAGAATGGTGTATTAGTCATGTACTATGGAAATATAATATGCACCCAACAATATAGGACTGTCCTTCTCAGTCCAGACAAAACGAGAAAGTAATGTTATGAAAATTGAAATGAACAAAATGGATTTTTTTACAATTGAAATGGACAAAGCAAAACAGGAAATGGGAGTTTTAGAAGAGAGTTTTAGATAGAGCTTGTCAAAGAAAGGTGGGGTTGCGCTTTCTACAGATTTGCATGCAAGGGTTAAATTGTTCAGACTGTATGTTTACTTTAAGAAGATATAATGGAACGGTAAAAGTACCAATTATCAGTTACAGTTTACTGACAATTTTGTTTATTTCATATGTTAAAAGAATCGTTGGAAAAGCAAAGGAAAATTCAGCACTTTTAATTACAAATTTGAATAAAACATTTCAGCATGTAGTTTAAATTATTTTTGATCAAAAATGTCCAAAAAAATGCTTATTACCAAATTGTAAATTTCTATACTTTGTTGGCTGATACATTTTACACCTTTCTCTTGCAAAATTACTTCTAGGATACATCCTCATTCTCTTATTTAGGAACATCTGCAAATATAATGCTCTTTCTCATTCATCGAACATCATAATTTGCAAGTGTATAAGAATGAACACTGGCATGAGAAGGTTTAGTGGGGTAGGGGTGGGGGCATGGCATTCTTGTGTTGAAGGAATTGAACTGTGCAGGATGCAGCATATGTTGCACATATATTTAGTGTAACATTATTTTGTAATGTGTTCATCATGATAAGACAGAATGGGAAATCAAATATATTATGCATTTGAGTAGATTTCGTCAATCTTCAGTATTTTTATTCAACGACAATTAATAATACGTTTGTAACAGATTCATATACACTTATTTCTTCATCAGATTTTGACTACGATGTTTTCCCATTCGTTTCCTGGTTTGATGTCAAATAAAATAAAATTGTACACGTAACTGTTTGCCTATGATTACGTGCTGTTAAACAGTCATGCATTCGACCTTCCTCGAGAAACTGAGCTCTTCAAATATAATATCACATAACGTAATTTTTTTTTCTTGTTTGCATAACAATTGTCATTACTAAAGCAAATCGATATCTCTTACGCAAAGTGTTGCTGCGTCGGATTTAATGCCATTTCTCTGCATATGATTGGCTATAGATGGCAGACAGTATTTCTTGTACGGGAAGAACTTTGAAAAAACCGAGAATATCGACCATCCTACGTGCTTGCGCAAATTTAATTGTTCACTTTTGCTTCCAATCGAGTAGTGAGTTGTTTTATTTACAAATGAAATAAGTTCATGCTCAGGTCTGTTTATTTACTTTGAACATTTACTTTCCAAACAATATTCGTTGTATTTCCATTATTGATTTTATTTTATTGGATATGACTGGCGAAATAAAAACGAGGGCATTAAGAACATTAATATTTTACGGGATCAAATCTCTAATCCACTTTCTACTTTACAGATTTTGCTCATCTAATAAAGAGATGCGATACCTTTTTTGCCAGATATGGTCAATATAATGAAAGGAACAATAATGATAGAGCAGTTAGCACCCTTTCACAGAGTTTAAATGACCTATTGTTTTACAATATATCTGATCTTTCTTCTAAAATAACCCATAATTTGTTGGTTCACAATAGACATGATAAATTGGCTCAAAAAAGCCATAACCTATTAGCTCACAATAGACATAGTATATTGGTTCACAATTTCCCCTTTATTATAAAACAAAGATGTTGTAACATATGGGCTCACACTAGATATAATCTTATGGTCCCCAATATCCCCTTCATTGTAAAATACATTTGTTGTGATCTATTGGTTCATAATAGTCAAGGGCTATTGGTTTATTAGATTCCCTTCCTTCTAAGACAAAGCTAATGTGAACTACTGGTTCAGAATAACCCATCCTGAATAAAAACATTGCTTATAACAGAGATATAGATTTGTCAAACTCTTGAGTCTTTTAATTTGAAGCCAGGCATTTTGACTGGGTTGAGCTACCAAATTACATTTTCACGGATAGATTAATTTCGGAAGATAAGCTTCCAGTTTGTAAAGGAAAGGTAGTTCTTTCTTCATAATTTGATTTCCATTAGTCGTCGAATTCTTGATTCCAGCACACGACAGGCTATAAATTGCCAGGAGTGTAACTGGTGAAGGAAGAATCTGAGAAAATCCATAACCACATCGGCCTAACCCGAGACTTGAACACACGCGGACAGTTAGGTGAGATGTCTTTGATTGGTAAATGCAGGGCCGGATTAAGCACCGTGGAGGCCCATAGGCAGTCAAACTTTTGGGGCCCCAGACCCACGGTCACGGTCTCATGGGGGCCCCTGATGGGGCCCATAAAAGTCGCGGGGCCCATAGGCAGTTGCCTACTCTGCCTAATGGGTAATCCGGGACTGGGTAAATGCGAACGCATTAGACTACTCGGCCACATGGAACCCCTAATTTGTATGTACTTTAATGTTTAATTGTGTCAACTTGCAATCAGGAACAGTAAGAAAGTGGTAAAACATGAGACCGGCCTATCACCTTGACTTCAAGGTACCAACTTTAAATGAAAGGTTTAACAGGATAAAAGCATTAGTCTTACTCTTTCTATGATAGTCTGATTTTCAAGTAGATGACAATACAAATAGCTCATATATTTAATTGCCATTATGAAAGTTTTATTATAGAGGGAATATTTATTAATTAAAGCATTGAACGTATCAGAGTTACACAATTATTGCTTACCCTAATTTTAGAAAACAAATTAACTGTAATTTACCCCCATGTCATCCAGAGTACCCCTTCTCTTGCAAAAAGCATATTAAATAAAGAGCCAATATTTTTAATTCATTAAACCGTCTGTCAAATATTTCTGAGGGGGGGGGGTAATAGATATTTACTTCCGTATAAAATTAACTTTTACGACCACCTCGAATAAAATAATTTTACAAAATTATGACTACGGTGAAATTATCATCTACAGTGACCCAATTTATTCCTTTTTAGCAGTGTGCAAGTATACTTGTGAATGAATATATTAAATTGTGTTTTCAACATTTTCATCTGTGGATTGGTTTAATCATTTGGTCGTGGTCCTTTCGAATGCATAAAATGGAAACAATTTGCAGGTGTTTACTTATTTCAAATTTCTTTTTCTGTTAACTTGTATCACCTTTTCTCATATTGGTGGCAAGGTAGAATATTACAAAACGTTTCACTTATAACCTCTTACCTCCCAACACCCAGATATCTTCCCAACACCCAATGAATATAATGCAATTCACTTGCAACACCGAACTTCCCAAAACTCACTGAGATTATTGTAAAATTGCCACTGTTTTACTCATCAAATGGAACAAACAATATAAATGTATGTATATGCATATATTAGGTCATCGGCACAAAATGGATATATGGTACCAGCTAAAAGACAATTTGTAAACATTTTAGGTATGATGCAAGATT
Organism: Unio pictorum; assembly: GCA_030141615.1. Classification (NCBI taxonomy): domain Eukaryota; kingdom Metazoa; phylum Mollusca; class Bivalvia; order Unionida; family Unionidae; genus Unio; species Unio pictorum. Next base: position 4,720,388 of record JARLTB010000227.1, read on the forward strand.
ATCGATTATCTTCTTGTTATAATGACCTGAGATTGCTATAAGAAGCAACGATAATAGAGAAAATTATTTTCAATTGTCTTTCGGAACCATTTGCAAAGCGCATAGCTCTTTTTCTGATCGTCCCAAACGTTTATCGTACCGTTTAAGTTCGCTCCGTTTCTAACTATCCATAATTATATTTCGTCTCGGTACCGTTTCGTATCGTATCGTAGCGTTTCTTTAAAGTTTCCCAGTGTCTAGCTAGCTGTAGTAATTAAGATCTGGTTTCTTAATTTAATTGAATTTTATAAAAGCTGATAGATTTTTCGCAGATTCTATAAAATTAAGTAAACATTGTAATATTTTAAACAACCGTTTAAATTTTTTCTATGTTACAGTGTCAGTGTACTGTTTCGACCATATCGTATAGTTTCGTACCATTCATAAATGTCCTAGCAGTACCGTGCCGTCTTCATACTATTTCTGATCTTGCTAAGGCGTTACAAGCACCGTATTTAATTCTCTTATGACTGAAAAGATTTTGATTGGACTAGTCTTTGATAGCTGTCATGCCGTATTTATAAGTGAGAGTCGACAGCGAGTGCTGCATATCCATGATGTGCAGAGAACAGAACAAATTATACGTAGGAGAAGACAAGGCTTCATTCGCATAAGACGTTCACGCAAATATTTTCTTTACTTAAAGAGTAGCTTGTCCACTCTTTGAATGAAGATGGAATTGAAAGCACCACATAAGAGTGGCATTGTTAGATGTGCTATCATTGGAGATGAAATGGTTGGAAAGACGAGCCTTGCCCTTACGTTTATGAAGGAAAAGCTTCCTGATATCCATGTGTCTACAGTCTTTGATAATTTTGCCGGTAAGTGTATTTACTTATTTGCCATTCTCGCTAAAGATATAACGACTTGAATAAGTAACACTTTACTGTTTGTGCATAAATATGTAGAAAATATAAATATGAAGAAAAATAATATTTGATATGACTTTTAGAATAAACATGTGTAAAATAAGTTCAACCCCAAAATAGACCAAAGCATATGCAATTTCTTAGTAGTAGTAGTAGTAGTAGTAGCAGCAGCAGCAGCAGCAGCAGTAGTAGTAGTAGTAGTAGTAGTAGTAGTAGTAGTAGTAGTAGTAGTAGTAGTAGTAGTACTTCTTATAACCTTTGATTATTAGTTATGGGTTTTCTGTTTTTATTTCAAACTATAGTGATAACTGTAATAACTGATTTTACAGGCATCCAGTCGGTTGCAGGCAACAAATATACTGTCAGCATGTTTGACACTACGAGTCAGCAGGATTACGAAGAACTGAGGATCTTCACGTACAAAGAAAGTGAGGTTATTGTCGTCTGCTACTCTGTGCTGGACCGAGACTCCTTCTGTAGCGTTAGAGATTACTGGTTCCACGAAATTCTTAAATATGTTCGGGGCAGCCACAAAAAGTCAGTTATTCTTGTGGCAACTCATACCGACCAGAGAAACAAATGCGACTATAATACGGTGAATCCAGTGTCCACCTCAGAGGGAGAACAGTTAGCTAAGGACATCGGAGCCGAAAAATTCATTGAGTGCTCTGCAGTCACTCGGAAAGGTGTTTCAGAAATATTCGAAAATGTCATCATGTGCGCTGTTAAGCAAAGGAAAAAGAAACCTAACATCCTCAGGCAAATATTCAGCAAACTTGCTGAATGACCCAAATTCAGATCTGTATGGATTTAGTGGTTGGTATCATTAAAAATATACAGACTGTTGGCATCTTTCCACTCCAAAACTTCCATGTATCGGTCATCGGAATTCAACTTCTGTGTCAATGTCAACACGGCTTAGGAGATTTGTGACTCTTTTATCCACATCCTGAAGAACACAAATGTGAAGCTCTCTAGACGATGAGTGAATAAACAGGCACACTTCTCAGGTTCAAGTTAAACTGTACATGTGATCTAGATATGAGTTTCTCATTTTTTTAAAATAAAAAAATAGTTGATACTGGAAAACAAGAGAAGAAGATGGGTAAATCGGAATATGTGATTTTTCATCAAGGACAGTCATGCCTTAACGGTTCATTCTTCACGATCGACACGAAATAATGCTTGGTATTGCCATTTTTCTGACAGTATCTTTCATCCTGCATGTCAACCGATTGTTTCTTTTTAAAAAATACAAAATCGATAAAACTCTCAAGTTAATATATTTGTCCGTTATTCATAAACACTGTTTTAAATTTAATTTTTTTTATATTTCAATAATTTAGCTTTCTTTCCAGTTACTTTCTCTTATTTCCGGCATCTTGAGAACTTATTACAATTTCATGTGTTAAAAATCAGTTTTATTGCAATAACATATGATAGTGCATAGCCAATGCAGTAATGTTCAGTACTGTGGTAGTTGTATGTTTTACCATTAACTTTTACAAAGCACTCACTGTGTTAGCCTTCTTTCTATTATTATATCTCAAACTTAAATTTGTATAAAAAGCACCCACTTTGTATCCCTCATTTCTGTTATAGTACATCAGCCTTCACGTTTAAACACGTGATGCATGCTACAGTGTATTAACACTTTTTACTCTTTCTTATGTACTGCTTTCTTTAAAGTGAAATTGATGGAGTATTGAAGGTATCACGGTACTAATTGTTTTTCGATAGTCCTCAATGCTAATGTTTTGTGACATAAATATACTTTCTAGTTTATCTCAGCATGCATGTCACACACTGCAATCGACAACAGTGTTAGATTGTCAATTTGACAAGGATAAAACCAGTTACTCCTTTGCATTTAAGAGAGATAACTCTGCTGGAACTAAACTGGGGTAAAAGTTATCTATTCACAGCAGACACAGTTTAATCCATGTGTACCATATGTTAAAAATATAAAGCCTAACAGAAAGTACCACTCTTTCATAATGCACCAATCACAGCTAGTGTTGTTGTTTATTTCTGAACGCTCCGCCCACCTGGGGTTCTACAATTGGTACCGTTATACTTGAAAGCTTTTGAGTTACCGGTGAGTAGAATGATACAATTTATCGTTGTTGTGTGTGCAACCAAATTTTGTACTTACGAGCAATTAACGTATTCTTGGATTTTATTTCTATTGTGCTTTATTCTTTCTTTCTTTTTCTGCAAGTTAATAATAATAAACGGATGATAAATGGGATAGTTTCTTCTCCATTGTCTAATTTATGATCAAATGAAGAAGAAAAAAAAAACATTTTCAAACATTTAAAGGAAAGGTTTGGTTATTACATGGATTAAATATAGTCTTAGGACACATATATAAAAAAAATCTCAACACTTAAATAAAAATTATTTTGTTTTTCTATGAAAAGAATATTTAGAAAGTACGGTCACTGTTTATCGCCCTTAGTTGTTGTAGGGTTTAACGCCATTTTTCAGTACAAGATAGGCTATACATGGCAGCCAGTATTAATGGTGGAGGAAGAACCCGGAGAGAACCCCTGAAAGAACCACCGACCCACGAGAAACTACTGGCAAGCTTTCTCACATACCCATATTGGCCGAATCCGAGACTCGAACCTACGCAGACAGAGGTGAGATGGCAGTGATCCGTAACAGAGAGCACTCGGACACTCGGGGCCCCCTATATCGCCATTAAAGACTGTCAGTGAAGTTAAAAGATCGGTTGTTTGCAATAGCAACGCAAATACGCAGTTGAAATTCACGATTGCAGTGCTCTTATGCCGAAATTAATAAACTGGAAATTTACTCACTGTTCCAATATTCCTACTATTAGAAGCTAAAGTAGAAACAAATGCTTTACATTTTCGGCCCAGATAATTTCTTATTTATATAGTCTATGTGATAGTCTTGCGATATTTACTAGGGTCCATTTTACTCGGGTCGGAAAGCGTTTCTAAGGTACTTGTGGGCAAAACAAAACTTTGTTGTGCTAAAAGCAAGCACAACTCGATGTTTAGTGTGATAAACGTTTTATTTCAGGAAAATGCTTATCTAGAACAACAAGCTTAAGTGTATTGTATAGAGCACTGCAGTAAACACAAACTCACCTCGTGATCGAATAAACCATTCGGATATCCACGGATGCTTTTGCATAAGTGATACATTTTACTTCTGCATGGCAGCATAGAACAGTTGGTACATAAAGTTATTTTCCGAAGTTTGAACGTAATTGTTTCAAAAGGAATTAGTTTTCAGGAATTTAATTTACATATTCTATGTTCCTGATATAAATATTATTGACAGAGAGTGAAAGTTTTTATACACTTTTCCTTAAAATAACAATATTTTTTTTAATTATTGACGAAAGTTCAGATGTTTGGAAAGAAACATCAAAACATAGTCAATTACCACAGGGGTTCGTATTGTTGCTTACTATTTATCTGTCGTACATGTACTATCAAATAATTACAAGGGAGGACACTTCTCTCCTTTCTCGCGCGACATAGTTAAGATTAAACGCTGATATTGCAAGCTACTATCACCTCTGACAAATCTCTCTCTCTCTCTCTCTCTCTCTCTCTCTCTCTCTCTCTCTCTCTCTCTCTCTCTCTCATATATGTATCCACTTACATACCTGCAGATATTCTTTACAAACCACTTAAAAATTGTAAAGTTTCCATCATTACCAGAGCATAAGTTACATTAAATTTACCTGTACGCACGCACGCACACACACACACACACATACACACACACACATAGTTTATAATGAAAAGCATTGGTATGAAATATGTCACAGATTCTATTCATACAATTTGCAGGATAAAAAGTCATGTAAAGAAATAGTATACAACAAAATATTAACCTCTGAACTGAGAGGTAGTGACAAAAATAACAAAATATGAGAACAACAACAACAGAACAGAAACAAAGTTTTAGAAGCACGCGGTATGTTTAATACAGATTGAATACTTTATCTAAATCCATGTAATTATCGCAAAACGTTTAGAAAGATCAGAAAAAACATCAAACTTTCAGATGTATTTACAACCCACTGAACAAACGGTAATCAATGAAACCGATTAAAAGTGTGATTTGTTTATTTTTTGTCTAAATGACAATATTGAACGATTAGATTGTATCGGCTATGAAACATTAACTTACTATCATACAAGAACAATCTTACATTTGATACAAAATTATAATTAAATCGTTGTGGCACACATGTATCATTGTTACATTAGATTTTAAAACAATTATATCGGTATGGTACATATAATATATATATATATATATATATATATATATATATATATATATATATATATATATATATATATATATATATAAGCAATTTGAAGAAAATTTAATAACATATCCTAAACGTAACTAAAAGAGAAAAGAAATTGCCTAACAGATCAACCTTTCTGATAAAAACTGCATTTTACATCACAAATCGAAGTTCATTTTAATATGCGCAAATATCAGTTTTATGACCGAACCGAGCCTGAAAACGTTGCTCGTTTTCACTAATCTCATTGTCAATGACACCAGTTCTATGGCGCAGTACATTCAGTCGTGGTCAGAGTGACATGTAGCCATTTCGAGTGATGAATGGTCAAGGCTAGCAATATCTTTGAAGCTTATGATGGCTAACCTCTCTTGTCTGAAGGCATAGTTAAATTTTAATTAGAACCCGATCGAAAGCGATGAGACATATATGTAAAAGTAAGGTCATGAAGTGGGAAATGACAAAGCTAAGACAAACCAAAGCAAGAATTTAGGGAAATACTACGCCATTTGAAACAGATGTCATAAAATTATATTTTCCAGAATAGTTATCAATTAAGCGAACTAGAGAGAATTATTCTGACTTTGATGGGAGTGTTAACATTTTGGCGGTTAGTGAAAGTTAATACTCTCTGGCTAAGATAAAGTAATCTCCCTCGCGCAATCAGTCAGTCTAAGTTTCTGAAGAACGCCAGAATTTAGCTATGGGAAATAACAATTATTTCTTGTTAGATTGTCGAAGAAAAAAAGTGTGTTGAAAAGTTGAGGACACGAAAAGAAAGATATTTAGGTGCATAGTAAGGGCGATTCCCAATAATGCAGAACAAGAACAAGGAGAGAGAGAGAGAGAGAGAGAGAGAGAGAGAGAGAGAGAGAGAGAGAGAGAGAGAGAGAGAGAGAGAGAGAGAGAGAGAGAGAGAGAGAGAGAGGAAGTCAAGACATACGGCACCATCCATGCTATGATGACATGCCGGCAAGTTTAGTTTCATCAGTGACTCGATTATATGAGCAAATGTATTGTATTGGTGTAACCGAACGACCATTGAAATTTGAATACATTTTGTAACTTTATCTCTAAGAGAATTGAATCATTCAAATGTCATGTTCATTTTGTTGTTTATTTAATTTATATTGTTTTATTTTACATACAGGACTGTTTTTGTTCTATTCAATATTTCTTCTAAGATCTCTCTTATTCCATTTCATATATCAATTTTATATTTCATTTAATTGTTTGCTCATTTCGGGCAATAACACCGTGTTCGATCATCTTTTAGATAACGTTAACCAAAACACTTAAAGGAACGGGGATCTCACACCATCCACTTTCTGACAATCCTGCAAACGTCATGCATAAACAATACATATATTTAGTCCTTGAACAGGTATTTACCCGTCTTATTTTGAGCGGTATATATTATTATCACAGCAATGCGATCCTGATTGCTAGATCACACGAAGTTATCAGTTTCAGGAAATCTGGATCACGAGATGCGAATATTCTGATGATACAATAAAACGTGTTCAAACAATATAGATCGAATTCATATGATAATGACAATTTTGTTACCTATGAAATTTCAGCTAAAAATGTATCAAGAGCTCCTGCACATACCCTCTAGCCGATTTCAAGTCTAAACTTTATTGGAGTCTTTTTCCGTAAAACTTAAAACCGCTACAAGTCCCCCCCCCCCCCGTGAAAATAATAATGCTGGCGCCGCTGAAGAAAATAATATCTCTAAACATTACTGCAAAAGAAGGAACTAACAGTTCAACCTTATTCAACCGAACGTCGTCTTAAGTCTTAAACCGAATTTTGGATATGATTTATAGCTTAAGTCAAATTTTGCATCACGAAAGATTTCAACAGATGAATAATTGAAAAATTTTCTATTCGTTGCCCGGTTGATAACTGTTTCTGGTGTGTAATTGTGAGAGGCTTCGATGGGGACCTGACTTTGGAATGACAGCATTATTTTGATTCTTATTTACCGCGAAATGTAACAAATTTAACAAACTTGATATTACCGATTTGTTACAGAAAAAGGTACTCATCTATTTGGAATCAGATTACACTTATTAGTTAAGGTTCAGTACTAGCAAATGTAGTCCCAGTCTAGTTTTCGAGTATTTTTGTCTGTCTTATTTCGGTGGCGATACAAGAGATATATTAAGACATTCTTGGTATGGATTTTAAAATAATTGTTTATTCTTTTGAATATGAGCTTATGCTGTGGTTGTCTGTGTGTGCTTCTGCGACAGTGCACAGTGAGTACTAATGTCTTGGTGATTATCAGGAAGTGAAATATATGTCTCATTGAACATTGCTTTGTGTATACAGTCCAGCCTATCAAATAAATGACGGCGGACCTATGACAAGAACTTCACCGTGAAGTCATATCTTTGAAGGTATTTAAGATTAACATATGATTTGCGTTGATTGGCACACAATGGGAAGTTCAGTACTGATAAACAAATGTAGAGACTCTATAGGACAATTGCTTGTGATCCGAGTCCATACAAATGAGTGTCAAGTGAAGCTACGGCATAGTTATTCTCAAAACCTCGAGAAAAACGTATTTTTAGCCTCGTTTGAGAGTATGATAATACGGAATTAGAAACGACAGTCTCGTTTTCCTAATCTTACGATTTAACGGTAAAATTCTGGCTCATTTTTCTTAGTAGATTAATTTGTATATAATGAAATGTTATTGGTTGTATGATCTATTTCATGTATTCATCAAAGTTATCTATTTCGACATTATTATATAATACATTTCTATAAATCATCGACAACTAATTTAATTTATGGATTGGCAATTTGCTTAATTCTAATGTAGTTTACTTTCATCGGCACATATTTTTACTCAAAGTCTCTAGATCAGATTTTTCCATTTGTTTATCAAACACAAAATTGTTTACGAGATTGAAGAATTTAGTTTCGAAATCTTGCTTGCAGTTTGTCTCAGAGTAGTATTTAAATAAATGTAAAATTTTAACCAAGATTCATGGTCTAATAACATGACCACATCTATCTCTGTTCATGTCCCTGTTAAATACGTAGCATCCACGTATGAAAATAATAACTTATATATCTTTGTTTCAAAGAGTACAGTAAAATGAATACAGAGGGTGTGTTCTTTTGTGTTAAACGATAAATTCTTTAGCTATAGTGATAAAAATCACCTCCTTGTGAAAATTAATATTTTTGGTTATAGCGGGTAGTCTCTAAGAAGTCTTAGACATGTACTGATACCCCCAGATCAAATTTTAGTATACCTTTATTTCTACATCTGCCCACATTATTAATTTGTCATCCATGACTTTCACTTACCTTTTGCTCTCATGTACTTGCATATCCTCACTCAATCTCAATCTAAGAAAAAGAAAAAAAACATGCAACTCTACCTAGAGAGCCAGCAAGTCTGTTGTGAATGGATTGGTGCAAGCGTAATCATATATTGTCCATTAACAATATCTCCGCTGATTATTGGTAAAACAGGCTGATAGAAAAAAGGCCAGGACGGATATGTGTATGAAATATATTATGACATATATGAGTTTTATTCTTCTTTGTTCCCACATGAAATATATGCAAAATTTTGATCAATTAAAATTTTATGAACGTCCAAGACATGTTCCCAAACACATGTGCGCATAAAATACCATTGAAAGGAAGATTTTTTTTTTAAATGTTGCGGCTTTTAATGGGGAAGGGCATTTCACACGCCATTTAACGGTGAATAAAGATCCAATGAAACACATGTACGGAATTCCCAGAATTTGCTATCGGCAGAAAGACTTTAAAGGTTTCTTGAGAGGATTTCATTTCAATTATGCATGAAAGTTATGGAGATGATACAGAAAGAATTCTATGAAGTGGTGTTTTAAAGTCAGTCGCCTCCTCAGTTACACGTCTGTTGCTTTGAGGACAATATTGACTTCTCAGCTCAAAAGGAAGATTGGGCTGTATCGTTTGTTCCCATGCATTGTGCTTTAATGTTATTGTATGGTTTAAAGCCATTTTTCAGCACAAGATAGGCTATACATGGTGGCCAGTATTGCTGGTGAGGTAGAATAGGGGAAAAAACCGGAAAGAAGCACCGACCCACGAGAAGCTACTAGCAAGCTTTCTTTCATACCCACATTGACCCAGTCTGAGACTCGAAGCCACGCAGACAGGGGTGAAATGGCAGTGATCAGTAACGGAGAGTGCTTTAGACCACTCGGCCACTCGGGACCCGCACCCCCCCCCCATGAAAAATTCAAATGGCGTCCCTACTTCTGAAACGGAAGTGTTAGTCCTTGAATGGATTATCCCTAGTCTTTCATCAAATGTTAGTAATTTGATGCACAAAGGTGGTGGTGGTGGTGGATTTATCTGAATGTATTATACTATCATTAAAGTAACTGATAGCATTCCCAGCTATCATACTCCTCAGTGACATAAAAACATTTAAATCGGTGAATTATAGAAAACAAAACAATAAACAAGGGAAATACTTTTCGCTTTCGCAGCTACCTGGCAATTTAGTATCGTCTTCGTTGAGACGTGGGTATCTGTGTGTCCGCATTTCATTAATTTGCCACCTAGTCACGATTACAACGGAAATAAACTGACTATTAAGATACCGTGTTATCGGTTCATTGACGCAAATTGTCAGCTTATGTAACCAACTCGACACCTCTTTCATAAGTGTTCAAATGTTTGTCGCACACACCTTGATTTGTTTTAATTATCAAACCCTATTAGTAGTTCAAATACTCAAGGACTCGAGCTTTCACACTTTGTTGTCCGTGTTTGACCGATGGAAGCAAATATAACTGATGTTTGAAAAGTTTACATTGACGAAAACACTCCAGATTATAAAAAAGTTACATTAGAGCATTATTCTGATATGAGAGAGAGAGAGAGAGAGAGAGAGAGAGAGAGAGAGAGAGAGAGGTTAATATTAATTGTCCGAGGTGATAGTAGCTTGAAATATCAGCGTTTGATCTTAAATAGGTCGCGCTAGAAAGGAGAGAAGTGTCCTCCCTTGTAATTATTTTATAGTACATGTACGACAGTTAATTAGCAATCAACGATACGAGCCCCTGTGGTGATGACCATGTTTTCATGTTTCTATACAAACATCTTTTTTAACTATTGGTCAAACTGATTACATTCGGTATTGTAATTTCATCGTCTCTGTTTAACTGCGATATTTTCAGAAAATGCTATCTATCGTGTTTAATGAGATGTGCTAGAAAGCTGAATTATGGAAACACACCTGACCTACATAAAATACCGAGTATGCTATCTCGCATGACCAGCATCGTAACCTGGCCAGTATCCAAAACTCGTCGAGACTCGTTTGATATATTACCTGTTTGGATCCAGCCTATCACTTATTCCAGTAACCCAGACTAACCGGTCGATTTCAAGATATTTTGTCAGGTTTTTACAAAAATTTATTCCTTGGTCAAATGTGCTTTCTAAACTTATATGTAAAGCACATTTTTCTTTCTAGTAGAAAAGAAAAAAAACAGAGAAATTGAAGAGTTATAAATAAAATTGTCAAACACAGAAGAAAAGCAATATTTGTTTCTCCAATTCAAATGAAAAAAGAGGATACATTTTTGATCTGAACAAAACATTCGGTGCGAATGGCAAAACCTTGAAATGGCAAACGGAATGAATTGAAACCATCCATATTCACTAGACGTTTATAAAAATCTCAAATAATCTCCCTTTATAACAAGAATTTGATAAATCTTACTCTTGCCGTTAACGAAATCTGACGATAATTTAAATGGTAATTTTACTAGGAGGTTGGAAAGGGGAATCTACTATAGTACCTGCATCACCTCCAGCATTACATTAATGGAACTTGTGGTTAGAACAGTATATATTGTACGCAAAGTGTCAAAGTCATGGATACCATCTGAAATATCATTTGAATATCGTTTAGACAGAAGCAAGTTATCATTTCGATGCTGACTTATATAGCTACCGTATTTTCTGCCATTGCAACTTACCGATGTGAATTTTTTTTCTAAAGAAAGAAAAACAAAATCTTTCTTCGTAACTGTATTTATAATTGTTTTAACTTTATTTATTTACTGCTGACATTCACCTGCCATTGCAAGTGGTAAGGTATTTGTTATATATCTTTTTTTCATATTTATAATTGCAAAAATTATATCATTGATGAGTCATTAATTTGATGTTAATTATATTCTACAGTTACAATGGTTGTTGAGAAATAGTACCGTTGTAGTGATGACGTTAATCGTTGCAACAACACCAGTGTTAAAAAGTATCGTTGTAAAGGCAAATATTACAATTGTACCAACAAATTTAGCAGTGCAACGATATTTGGATACATTTGCAACATCACCATAGTTTTGACCCTTTGCCTACACCGTAGTAGAAATCGGCAACGGTGTTAGGGGTGTTTGTTGTATAATAGTAGTAGCAGCAATGTTTTCTGTTGCTAAAAAGGAGTCAGATATAGAATCATCAAAATATATATTGTATATTATTGAAATATACTTTTTTTTATTTTAAACGTCCTACGTGGAGTCGTGAAGGGAAATCAGCAGTATCCAATTTGATATTTGTTTTGTTTGTTTCTCCTGGTTTTTTTAAAAAATGTTCCTGATGGTTATAAATCTTCGCCAGTGACAGGGTAAGGTTATTGACAGGACATGTCCTGTTTTTGCTCTGCCTGCATGATTGAGTGGTAGCATATTGACAGGCAACGAAATTCCTTTAGGATTTGTCGATACATGTTTCTTCTTTCGTGAAAGCTAATCCAGTGTTTGACAGGCTAACTGAATTTAATGATAAGCATAGACGTTCAGGAAAAAAATTAGTTAAAAACTCCTTTAGCCATTGTATATATAATAATGCTCACATTTTAACTTGCATCTGTATTATTAACGGGAATATTGAGTATAACACACACACATTATATATATATATATATATATATATATATATATATATATATATATATATATATATATATATATATATATATATATATAGTATGTGTGTGTGTGTGTGTGTGTGTGTGTCGTAGTCGACAATAATAAGCAGTACACGTGATTAAAAAAACTGAGCAAATTTTGAGAAATCCAATAAATTATTTACCAATTAATACACTTTCTATCAAGTTTACACAATTACAAAAAATGTCAGCATGGTTCAAGTCCTCATACACATTATTAAAAATGTCACTGCATATTATTTAGTAGCTGAGAGTGATGGGCCACTTGCAAATAATTTATTATTTAAATCAATAAAAAAAATGCACAGAAATTCATTAAAATATAACTTAAATTTATAAATATATTTCTTGTCATTAACAAAGTACTCTTTCTCTAATTTTTGTGGACCACACATATTTCTATATAGAAAACTACTATCAAGTCGTTTGAAGACTCTCAGAGCCCCAAGTGGACGAGTGTTATTGTACCGATCACTCAAATATTTAACTTCTGTCCGCGTGAGTCTTGCCAAGACCTACGTTGATATGTGAGAGAGCCTGAGACCTTGTGTCTTCCCAGGTTCCTCCTTAACCAAATAGCATGGCCGCCAAGCATAGCTTTTAGCATGTGCTGAAAACTGACGTCATACCTAACAAGATAACAAAAAAACTTAGATCACTCATAGATATATAAATCAAAATACCATTCCGCCTCTGTAACAAATGTTAATTTCTTGATGTACATGCATTGCGCTGAACACAAAATAATTGAAGTGTATAACAATATGGCACGAAACCAGATGCAATAAATTGAACATACTTTAGAGAGGTAATTTAAGTTTTCATTAATCAGATCATTCGTGTTCTTCTGCTTACATGCACATTAATCAAGTGTGGGAACACGTTAAAGAGAATTAACATAAAACAAAATGGGCCAGTTTAAAAATATGGTTAACTGAACAATCTACATAACCATCTTATGAGCAGGCAAGAAAAAGAATTACAAAAAATTTATTTCTTCTTATTTACGTGGATAACCAATTGCGGGCAGACATTGTTGACTTCCAGCTCTATGAAATTATCATGATAGCTTTGCATATTGCATTTTATATGACGGAAAGGAAATGTTGCAATAACATTATTAAGCGATTTGATGGAAAAATCAAATAAGTTTCAACTTAATCAGAAGAAAGAAAAATCATAAGTCAACGTAATGTTCCTTCCACCAACGCAACAAATTACCAGTACTTGGCAAGCCCTTTTTAATATTTTAACATGTATATCATAAACAAACTTTGGTTTTCTCCTGTAAAGAAAGGAAGTGATAGAAATATTTAAAGGTTAAAAAATATGTATTCTTGTTTGAAAACCTGTGTAAGAACATCAAATGGACTAACTAGATATTTGAATCGTAATGCTGGAGCAAGACAATAATATATTCCAAGCTCCATTTATGTTGGGGAGGGGGATATTGTTTTGATTTATTTTAAAAGTTGCGAACTAAGTATTTTCATCATAGAGAATATACCATAGATCTTTAGTTTATATTATGCATATGACGTTACTAATTGTGCTAAAACTGTGTAATTATTAAACAAATTAATCCCAATGATTAATTTTGTACTCAGACATTAATCTAGCAGAGCCAAACGTTACTGTCTTTCGAAAAAGTAGCTTTTTGATAAATTACTAGTATGAGTGTTGGTATGATTGAGCAGACCAATTTAAACGTTGCATTATATATATATATATATATATATATATATATATATATATATATATATATATATATAGGTCTGTTTTCACAATGACCTTGAGCTGGACTAAGGCTAATACTATCTTGATATCACATACGTTGAAAGTTGTATATGGAATATTTAGGTATCAAGAAATAGATAAAAGATTACAGGTATATTTATAATACTTGATGCTATGGTGAAGCCAATCTTATGATACCTTTCAAAATATTTCGGTATTAATAAATATGCAATTTAGCAACGATTTTGTAAAAACCATATCTGAACGTAGCAAATACTATAAATAACTGTCAATCTAGGTGAATATGGACGATACCCTTTAAGCCCAACTTATAAAATAGTATGTTTAAAGTACGAGATCAATACTATGCATAACCATATAAGAAGATCATCTTTCCAATGTTATATTTTTTAAAAACTGTTAGATGCCGAAAATGTACATGGTTAAGTAAATTAAAACAGTCTTTTTCTCTCGTGGATTTGGTTATGCATGCCTGGTGCAAGGAATGAGAGACAAACTCTTTTGTGGCTATGTACAGACAAAATCTTTTTGATTCCTCATTACAGATCTTTAGGAGTCTCGGTACTAATTCAACTCCCACTGTAAACTTACGAAAACACCATAATATTCAAAATTCAATAACTTACAATTTCTGGATGCTAATGATCAGACCAATTTTTCCATGCACACCTATCCTTGGTGCAAGCTTCTGTGTGGAAAACACCATAGGAACCGCGTAATTTGTTTTTATCTACATCTTCACGAAACACATGTTATTGAGTATGCACCAAATGAATCAGGTGCGACTTCCATTTTTGAGTACTTCTAAGTCAAGCTTGTAAAACTACTAAAATTGCATCAATATAATATTGTCTATAAGTTCTCTCTCTCTCTCTCTCTCTCTCTCTCTCTCTCTCTCTCTCTCTCTCTCTCTCTCTCTCTCTCTCTCTCTCTCTCTCTCTCTCTCTCTCTCTCTCATGTTATATATATATATATATATATATATATATATATATATATATATATATATATATATATATATAATTCGTTTGGCAGTTTTAAATTATTATTTATTTTTCATTACATTCTGTTGTAATGTAAATTTATTCACTAGAGATGATGGGGGGGGGGGGGGTCTTTTTGGGGCCTGAATTGTTCTTCGATAAACAAATAATTTTGACCTAGATGCTGACCTTCATTGAAAGTGAAAACCACGTAAAGAGGCTTTACTTTTATTTTTAAATGATTGTTAAATTTCAAGGTGGTCCTTGTGAATTAAGAAATAAACAACGCTTTATTATTAAAGTAACAATGATTAGTTCTCGTCAGGGTCATGTTAGGAGTATGTGATATAAACGATCACGTGACTCCTCCTTTTTCTTGATTTCCAATTTTGGGATTTTTATATATTAAAAAACTGTGTATTAGAATACCATATAGATTTTGTTTTAGTGAAATATGGCTAGTTTTTGGCTTTTGTGACGTTAAGTCATTTTCTTTTGTTGTAGCCAGTTTTTGAATTCATGTTAACTTTTCTTCAATTCATTTGGATCTTAAAGGATTAATTCGTAAATCTGAAGGAGAAAAAAAGTGATTTGCTCATACATAATTTTTTGACAAAGTTTATCAAACTTTTATTTAGATTTCCTACACCGGAGTGTTAAATATTGTGATTCTACAAGGAAATATTGATAAGCACAAAACAGACGTCAGCATACGTCAGCGTCTTCCATCTTGGATGTTCCAGCAGGACTCGAACTTGTAATTTAATTCGTGGATTATTCTTGGATTATTTTTTCAATTTGATTACTAACATTGTAAGTTCTATTTCCATCATTTTTTTGAAAATTTTCCACAGGAAAATAAAATATTTTTACGATTTTACAAAGCATATTATTTTCATTTTGTCTGTGTTACTGTTTATTAGAGCCTACATATGTATGTATGTATATATATATATATATATATATATATATATATATATATATATATATATATATATATATATATATATATATAATGCATTCGTACACACATTTATTCCAGCATATATACATTAAAGACACAATGGATGGACGAAGAGAGAGATGAACAGAACAAATATCTGTTTCAAAGTTTAACTAGCCTTGATACATGCCCACATCGTTGCAATATTTATAAAATCGTCAGAATTTTCGTCGCAAATAGCGTTAGAACTAGCAGACACAAAAAGCCTAAATAGTTTTTACCTCAGTATGTTGACACTACTTAAAGTCAGAACAGAAGAATGCAAACCATTTTTCACATTTCAGATCTAGGTCACACACTGAGTTCAGTTTCCAGTGAACTAAAATACTATGCGACTCAATAACCGGTCTTAATGTCCAGTCAACTCCCACATCAGCGATGACAGATTATGTGTCTGTTAACAGCAATTCAATCCTTCTCATCGACTAGACGTATCGCTGACAAAGAAGTTTAAATCATTTAACCTTTCCGCCCATGGTTAGACATGTCATTTTTTCGATGGATAGCATATCCTGTATTCGGTTGAATAGCCCATGTCCTGTACTTGGCTAGAGAGACCAGGTCCTTATTAGGACGAAGACACCAGAATCCTGTATTAGGATGAAAAGTCCAGGTTCTGTACTCGGAAGGAGAGACGAGGTCCGGTATTCAGATGGATATCCCACGCCTGTATTCACAGAGGTTTATGACCAAGAAACACACGCAAAAATTCAAACTTTGAAACTTTATCACTCAGTAACTTCGAATGAAAAAAAATGTTAAAACATTAATATAATACGGTGTTTTTTTAAGACTTCTGCGTCTGTTTGAATGCTAGATTTTAATGGTTCCAGAGGCTCATCTAGAGTGTTTGGAGCTCGGGAACAAGATTCATTTTTAGGCCCCCCCCCCCTCAACTCTGAAGCCCCTAAATCCCACATACAACCTATTTTATTGCCCATTATGCTCTCCTCCCACTAGTCTCGCGCCCGGGGATATTTGTCCACCTCTGCCCCCTACCCCACCCCCCGCCGATACGCCACTGAATGGTTCAAAATTAGTACCGAGTACTAATCTAGATACTTTGAACATGCTTTTCATATCCAAAGTTCCCTTATACGGGTCAAATGTATGTTTGGTCCTTTTCTCTTACGGCACATCTCCAGAATCCCAGACAATTGTAGTCCGAGTTTTCCTCTGAGCCTTGTCGCCCCATTTTTTATATTTGGACATTATTATTTGGGGTGTAGGGTCAGAGTGCTAAATTAAAGTGTTAAACTTGACCTGGATTTAGACATTTGCATTCCTAGTCACATGACTACAAGACTATCGCAACCTAAATGTCAATGACATCAGAAGTCATACAGTCACATGATATCAAAACTATACCAATTCTAGTGTTGCTGTAGGAAAACAAATCGAACATATAAATGAAAATGACGCAATTTTTTATATATAGAAAACAGAAGAAAAAACATAAACGTTGCAAAATAGTTTTATTGTAAACAACGAACGAAAATCTGTAAATGTCGCAGACACGTGCTCGGTACTTCTTGAAAATGTTTTCTCCACCCTAATACGATACCGTCATGTTTTTGGTCGTTGTTCTCAGAATAAATATGTTGAGAATTAAGTGTGCATTATATTTATTCACAAACATTAAGTGACTTCTGTATAATATGTCTAAATTCTATGTACAACAACTTTGGAGTTTGTTTATTGTTGATATCACGTGACTATATGACTTTTGATGTCATTGACATGTAGGTTGCGAGAGTTGTAAGTCACTCCGAATGCAAATGGTCTGATCCGGGTCAAATTTCATCAACGACGTACTTTCATCTCGTCTGTCAGCGAATTGAAGACATGACGAATGTTATACTCACGCATTTTGAGAAGAAAAAAAATCAAATTCCTATCAATTTCATGCAGGTATATCTTGATGAAAGTTCGTTCAAGTTTGCTAGGCCGCATAGTAAGTGGCTACCCCATGCCGACACAAAATTACAAGTTTTCGATACAGAATGCTCTCTGAACCTACACCCCAAACACAAATGTCCAGATCTAAAAAATGGGGTGACAAGGGTCAAAGCAAACTCGGACTAACACTTTAGCAGCAGCTGATAGTAATTAATTGCTGATTTCACTGAATCATTACTTTATAACACTGGACCTAAAATGGCGGTCCAATGCACAGTCAGGATGGATAACTGACAGTTTACACATCAAAATAGTTTTCGAATTCAACAATTGATATAAGTTCGCTATCGGCCGAACGTTCCTTTGTTGTTTCTACTGAAGTGAATACAGTAAAACACAATTCTTTATATCGTTCGTGAACACTAGTCTTACCCTCGCAGCAGGCCCGCACCTAGGAAATTCTGGGCCCCAGGCAGCTGACAGAGTTCGGGCCCCTTTCGTGTTTCAAATATGTGCGTATATTTTAAAACGCGGGCCCCTATCTAGCTCGGGCCCCTGACAAGTGTGCCATGGTTGTCCCCCCCCCCTAGGTGCGGGCCTGCTTGCAGTGTGATATTTTTCTGGACCGAGCGTGTATGATTGATTATTTTATACTTGTTGCGATTTTAATTTCATATGTCGAGAGTTACAATTTAACATGTTCAACCACATTTATTGTGCTGAAAAATCCATTTCGTATGTTGCGTTTTTAGATTGTATCTGCTAAACCACACAGTGATGGCTGTACATTTGCTTGTGCTTGTCAGAATTGTTATTTTTATATGGTGAAATGATGTGTTGGTGTTAAAAGTAACATTACACAATGTCCACTTTAACAATTCAAAATAATATCGAGTATTAAAATACATCATTCGTGCAGTAAATTATGAGACGCCATTACATTTCATGCATTTACAGTTTGAAAGTTACCATTCACACATCGAGAATTACTATGCATTTCTTCGCTAGAGATCGCTCTCGTGGACGGACCACGTTATTTTTAAACAATGAAGCTGCTTATCGTTGCTGTGAAATTCAAAACATGAAATATAAATACTCGCCATATGAAATGGAACTTTCATCAGAAATAGTTGCATAAAATGTGTGAATGGGGGATTCTCGACATACGATTATGAAATTTTAACCACCGCTGTGTAATTTAAAATATACACTGTAAAAAATACGTCGACATAAGAAATATAACTTTAAATCACCACTGTATAATTTAACATATAAAATCTAAACTCTCGATCTAGAAAATGAAACTTTGAGGACATGCAATTTGATCCACCGCGTGATTTTGGATTTCTCGACATACGGCATCGAAATTTCAACTGCAACTTTCTCATTGGACCAGCTTTTGTCCGCAACGGCGCCTCATACCAATCCAGTCGTTACGTATTTTATGGATGTTATTTATTTGACTCTTGCAAATGCTTAGTGGTTTAAATGTGTTGATCTATATGTAAAGGTCAACAACATTTTAACGAATGCCAAACTGAATATTGGTTGTCACATTTGATTCAGGTTATTAGAATCTCATGAAGGTCATTTGAGCAGCTTTAGAGGTGAGAAATAAGTACAATGTATATTTCTACTGTTATGGTTTATTTCTAGAATAATGGGTAAATTCACGATGAACCAATGAACATGGACTATATGTTAGATGTTTAATTACAGATATATAAAGACCCAGATCTGCCAGTGTATTATACGATGGAAGTCTGGGTCTGAGCAAATTTGCAGTTGGATTCAATTTATAAGTGAGCGTAACAGGTACAATGGACTCTTTAATCATTTCGTGCATTCAGTTATATGTATGTATGTATGTATGTATGTATGTATGTATGTATGTATGTATGTATGTATGTATGTATGTATGTATGTATGTATGTATGTTGGTTTGTTGTTTTTTTTTTAATATTTAAAATCACAGTGATTCACGCCAGAGGCCACAATAAACGGTATATTTCCACTGTGAATAGCAGTTCCAGTCACAGGTTTGCGTTTACAATACCTGTGAGTTTCCATAAAAAGGGCTTTGAGATAAATCAATTAGAAGTTGCGTTCGACCTAACTGTATCTGCAATAAGTTCAAAAGGGATTAGTTAATTCTGTTATTGGATTTCATTAATATCTTTATCTAAGATAAAGCCACGTGGAATAATATTAATATTCTTTTATTGGGTGAAGGACTGAACGAATTCGTTTCTACAATTGGCCTTAAGCTACAAACAGGAATACTTTCTATGACAAACCATATTAGAATTTTATGTTTATATGAATATATTCAACTGTAACGTTTGATAGGATGGGCGGTTGTCAAGTTACTGGTTCGCAAACATGTAAGCCATCATCATGGAAGAGAAGACACAGGGATAAATATTTATTCACCATGCAGATTATAATCACATATCAGATTTGCTTTAAAGCCATTTGTAAACAGGCATACTTAATTATAGATCCAGGTAGAATTGCGTCTTGATCGATATGATCTCTGAGAGAAAAAAAGATCAAGCATGTTTGTATTTATTGTTATTATTTAGGATTGAATTCAACTTGTTTCTAATCAACAATGTTTGATATGTTTCATACGGGTGAATCGTCTTTGGCTGTATAAGAACTAACAGTCAGAATAAAGGGGTACCATGTGATTGGAAGACATTTAGATAGACATATTAAAATATTATTTAATTATTTAATTAATTTAATTAATGTAATTATTTATAACAGTCTGATTATAAAACATATCACGGAAAATACATTGTTTGCGTACAAACGGTGTAAAATAGTTTGAACCACTATCTTCATTTACTATCTTGCTTTTGTAAGTAGTGAAGTCAAGTGTTCGTCATCACATTTTAAATGCTTTTGCAGGTACATATCTACATGAAACTCCTTTACTGCATTTGATTCCAACCGCATGCCAAATGGGATCTTACAAGAATCAAATTATAGTTTATTAGAGTATAAGGTCAGAAATTCGTAAGAAATGTGTATATATAAAAATCTCAATTAGATTGCAGACTTTCGAAAAGAATTTTGAACGCATTTTTCACTAATGTCTTGACTTTGGTGATTTCTAATTCTTTTTTGCCACGGCATGATCTTGATCGGTTATTACAAGACAACATTGGAAATTTCTAAAAGTTTAAGTTATCGATCGCAATTTTAATTTCTGATGAGAGACAAAGTCAGGGACAATTGAGCAAAGTACACACAGATGCTCGCATGCACACACATAATTGCAACAAAATGTTGACACAAAAGTTAACCAGCCCTGGAATTTAACAATATTACTTTTATCTTTACCTATGGGCCCTTAGTGGCCGAGCGGTCTAAAGAGTTTACCGTTACGGATCACTGCCATCTCACCTCCGATGCTTGGGTTCGAGTCTAGGGTTCGGCGAATGTGGGTATGTGAACAAGATTGTCAGTAACTTCTGGTAGGACGGTGGTTCTTTCCCGGGTTTTCTGGGTTCTTCCTCCACCATTTATACTGACCGCCGCCATGCATAGCCTATTTTGTCCTGATAAATGACCTTAAACCCACGACAACAACAAGAACAACAACAACAATCTTTACCTTTACGGAAGACCCTGCCTTGGTTTCACTAATATAATTTGAGTCTTGTCTTCAACTTCATTATCAATCACATGTATCTGATTGGTTGAAATTTGAGTTTAAATTCTGTCTCGAATACAGATAATTGATTAGTTAAAGTTTGAGTTTACAAATGTACTGATCAAATGTCTTATGGATAGCCTTACCTTTACCAATTACGATGGTGAAACATGTTCCAGAATCTTCAGGACATTTTCTCTAAGATGCTTCGATGATAGGTTGAACGTCTTCAACTAAACAATGAACGAATATTTTTATTGTGTTATGCTGTGAATGTTTATTCTTCTTTATGTGTATTTTTAATTTTTGTATGTTCCGGATTTTGAAACGTTTTTCTCGTAGTCCTGTGAAACACGAAGGACAAGCATCATGAACATCCTGTTTTTCGGATCAGTTAAAAAAATATATTCTTTTAATCGCGTTGTTGGATAGAGTAACAAAGAGACAAGAAAATGATTCCACTAATGGATGATTAAATTGATTGATGGACATATATATCTTTGATTGGGTAAAATAAGCAGAGAGGGGGGGAATGCGTGCTACATAAATGCGGAAAGAGCCTGATTTTTTGGACTCACGGTACTATTTCAGTTCACATATTTAACCTATGAAAACACCATGCTATTGAAAATTCAATAGCTTTAAATTTCTTAGTGCTCGTGACCATATATATATATATATATATATATATATATATATATATATATATATATATATATATATATATATATATATATATATATATATATATATATATATATATATATTCGCTAATTTGCTAATTTCAGTAATGAATGTTCCATACATAAGACTGAAATTCCATCAATAAAACACTCTCTCTATTGTTTCGCTTACAACTAGGATAACTCTTAAAACATTTTATTTTCCTTTAAAGAAAACAACAATTTATACTATCAACTAATCCTGGCCAGCCAAACCCATATATACCGTAGTTTATGTTGACCTAGTTCCAGACTGGTTCCCAATTTTCCTATAATGTATTACTGCGTGTCCTAGTCCAAGTTTCCCTTTCGCCTGGTCACCCCATTTTTTTTTATATTTTTACATTTATATTTGGGGTGTAGTGTCAGAGTCCACTCCCCCATCGAAAAATTAGAATGGGGTAGCCGCTTACTGGCCGGCCCAGCAAACTTGATTGACCTTTCATCGAGATATACCTGTATGAATCGATAAAAACATGATTTATTTTCTAAAAAGTGGTAAGTATATGAAAACGTAACGTAAGGAACACCGTACAAAATGATCCTTTTTTTTTACACGTACTCTGTAAAAACTTTTCCTGAGTGTTGAAATCTTAATTCATCATGTACACATACCACGCATGGTGGTGGTGGGGAGGCAGGTCTGTTTATAAAAACAACACTACCACTTTGATAATACTACGCGACATGACAGTACATATATGCTTAAACTTTGACTTACATCTTTAGCATTGCTATGAAAAATAGAAAGAGAAAAGGTATTCAATCTGAAAATTCAAGTTTCATAACCGTTATAGTTACTAAAACATTAGTCAACGTATATTGTGAAGTATAGCATATTTACAAGTCATTCGAAGTCTATTTCATCGCATTAACCTTGGAATTTACTATCAATACAGTAACTACAGTTTATCAGTTTATAAAGCATGTCAAGAGGTTTTCTGACAAACAAATCTGGTATCGATTTACTTTCCAGGTTCCCGCCCTTCTTTACTGGGAAAATCTCGATAACTATACCACGATGACTTGCTGTGCGTGGATTGGTTGATCTATATCCAGAGAGTATAAAACCTCAATGACCCGTTCACTCTGTCGCCTGTACTCTACTGCTGTGATTCATGATAACGAGGAACAACAATTGTGTATACTTTGCTATTCAGAACCAAACAGAACTCTCTGTGTTATAGAAATGGTTGTTCGGACGGTAGACAAGAGAATAGTTCAGTGTGCAATAGTTGGAGATGGAATGGTAGGAAAATCTACCATGGTACTCTCTTTCACAGGGCAGAATTTGCCAAACGAATACGTAGCAACAGTATTCGAAAATTACGCCGGTAAGTCGACGACCAAGCCTTTTCGCGTGATACATACCATGTTAAGAATTATATTTTCTTCAGTATAATTGTCATTCATGTTTCGGATCTTTTTTGTGTGACGTATTCATTAGAGTACTTTATTCCCGATGTTTGTTCAAATATCTAAACTGTTATGTTAAATTTTGAATCTGTGTGTGTGTGTGTGTGTGTGTGTGTGTGTGTGTGTGTGTGTGTGTGTGATTAGACGTTTTATAGTAACTTTAACAAATTTTCACTCATATCGCTATGATGTCTGCAGTGTGGCATTTTATAGTGATGTCTAGCACTGGGGCATCATGTCACAGATATGTAGCACGATGTCCCACCTAGTCACATTATTCTGACACCATGCCGACCAGGCCTAACACTAGCCTCTTAATGCTGAGCGCCAAGCGAGGCATCTGTTAGTACCATTTTTGTAAGTCTTTGGTTTAACTCGACTGGGGTTCGAACTCACGACCTACCGCTTCTGAGGCGGACGCCCTAACCACTAAGTGTGTGTTTCATATATTAATAAATTTGCCTTTATGTGTGTCGCAGCTGGCAAGCAATAGGCAAGCAATAGGTCACGAGTTCGAAGTTTTTTATTATTTACTTTTTGTTTAAATTCTTGTTATACGGTGGGCATATAACCTAGTTAACCCATATTTAACATGAAATTACAAAGATACATACAAACGAATGGACAGACTGTCATGCATGAAAGCGAAGATCCCTTTTTCCGATGAAGCGATGTGTGTGTGTATGTGTGTGTGTGTGTCTGAGAGAGAGAGAGAGAGAGAGAGAGAGAGAGAGAGAGAGAGAGAGAGAGAGTGTGTGTGTATAGCCTGATTATGCAATATTTTTTTTGGGAAACTATAATATCAGTATTCCATCACAGGTCGAGTATCAGTGGAAAGCGAACAGTATACGGTCAGCATCTTTGATTCCGCTGGGCAGGTAAGATTAAAATACAGACATTTCTTCCAGTTCTAAAGTGTCCTTGACTTGTAGAATTTCTAAATCTCAGTTTGAAATCTATATATTAATATATATTTCGATCAAACATAGTTAACTTTGCTAAATTGCTATGTATTCAACTCAACGCATAAATTCCCCCCAGTAAACCTATATTAAACCCTGAGGTTTGAAATTCCACCTCCAGTTGATATACACTGAAAAAGGCGCCTTGTCATCATGCTGATCGACCGCATTTACTAAGTACAGGTAAATTGATAGCAGGTGCCCCAAGCCTGAACGTGGTCTCGACTACTTTAATAGCGCTAAGATTTTACGTGTTTCGCGTCAAATTTTGTTGGAATTTTAGATGTACATTTTCCGTAGTCAGGTAGCGAATTTAGTTTTTGTAGGGTACATCATGATCAAGTATCACTGATGCGTGAACGAACCCACGAGAACCGTTATTTTCCTGACCTGCTGATACCTTGACCAGCCTCAATTAGCTTTAACATGCCTCGTATTTGTGCAACTTATTTTTGCGTATAATCCAGAGATCGTCACGTTTGCAAACACGATAAATACGTGCAGCAAGCCTTGATAACTGGTTCGATCCACAACTGAATCATGCATGGCTTTAACTTTCTCAGACCTTGAGAAAAGTCCTAAACAGTCGATCATCAGTGACAATGTAGAGTTTCTTCAACATTTGCTGAAATAAGTCACAATGTCGAGGTATAACTAAACAATATTATAGTTTCATGTTTAAACGGCGGAGACTTAATGTATAGTAATCAGGGTTTGGTGTACAAAAGAAGGGGCGACATAATGTGACCTGTACTGTCATATGGTTTCATGTGATCCACTTATTATCTCTAATGCGCCGCAAATTCACATTCCACTGAGATATAACAATGGCTGGGAGGTACATTTTTACTGGATGTCATGCTGTTATCATTTACTCCATAAGTATCACAATCGTGAATAATCCGTGTTAAAGTACGTTTTAAATCATCACCAGTTGACTATGATTTGTATGGCCCAGTACATTCAATTTGCAACTTGGGCGACATTGTGACTCGAAGTTACTATATATGTCTGATAGTTTTATTCACATTTTACACATGTGACTCACATATTCTAACATGATACAACTGTTCGTACACCGAGGTCAAGATGATTGTCCTTAAATTAACATGGTTTGAATGATTTGTCAGAAAGGTCGAAAGAAAGGAAGAACGATATATAAATATAGATAGAAAGAACGATATATAGGTAGAAAGTATGAGAGAGAGAGAGAGAGAGAGAGAGAGAGAGAGAGAGAGAGAGAGAGAGCAAATGAAGGAAATTGTTTCAGTTTACATTAGAATTTAAACCTTTGTTTTAGTCACACAACGTCTTGATACGCAAATGCTTTCTAGATGAATTTACCTATCTGTTTTCAGTTAAAATTAAATCGTATGGTAGAATATTTTGTTCTATATAATGATTACTTATAATAATAAATTGTATTTCCTCTGCAGCATGACTACGAAGGACTTAGAGCCTATACGTACAAAGACAGTGAGGTATGTGTCGTCTGCTATTCTGTGGTTGATAGAGAGTCATTCCAAAATGTCCGGGAATTCTGGGTACCGGAAGCTAAAAGTTTCATGAAGAGACGAAAGCCAATAATTCTTGTGGGAACTCAGACAGACCTCAGAAATAAGATACATTGTGAAATGGACAGCGTTGTTACAACGGAAGAAGGTAAAGAACTAGGGAAAGAAATTGGCGCAGAATCATTTGTGGAATGTTCGTCTGTTCTGTGCAACGGTGTCACAGAGGTGTTTCAGAATGCGGTCCTGACGGCTTTGAAATACAGAAAAAAGAAGACCAACATCTTCCACAAAATTCTTGGGCGATGATTTGTTGTACAGAACTGACTTGATGGCAAGGCGGATACCAATCGTATGCTACGTCTGTAATTATCGGAGCATTTGAACATGGCCTTTCTCGGGCTTCACGTTGAGATTCAGAATCACGGAATTTTCTTCCACATCTAATTATACACGTATCCAATGAAATAACAGATATACGATTCAGACAAAATGTGTGACCTAATTTTTAAAACAGAACTAAGGAATTGATTATTGCCTATCATGACTGAAATAAGAAATACCAATGAGTTGTGAGTGACAGATGCTAGTTATCCATCACAATCATTACATTTTACTGGACAATATCTTCATGACCGACTCATTATCCTGTCATACCATATGTCAGTTAGTCATGGTAACCATCAAGCAATCTGAGATGAAGCAAACATTAGTATGGATATAGTCAGCTTCACCTAGGAATGGGTCATTGAAGACAGTCAGTGTGGTCTGTCTTTGAACAGTGTAGAGAATACTCGACAAACCTACAAAGATCATACCAAGAACCACTTTTGCTGTTTGTCTTTCTTTAAATGCCAGATTATATAGAATGTGTGTAAAAGGTATACCGGAACGTTTGAACATCGTAGTATGTGTGCATGCAAAACTTTTATCATCTTTCTAGAATATGGGAGTATGTATGTATGCACAACGTTTAACATCATATTCAAATACCGATGTGATTATAATCAGATCTCAACTTTTCTACGTAAAGATCTGATAGCAAACGCTTAGGGTTCATGTTCTGGTGACCTGTCAATTAGCTAATGAAAATGTAGGTTTCAGAAATTAGAAAGTGAATCAAACCATTTGGCACATATTAATGTTCAGTCTCCCAAACACGAAGATACAATAACAACTTTTTAATAACATGAGTCACCAGAATATGTCACTTAAGCGGTCGCTGTCAGATCTTCACGCAGGCCAGAGTAGATTTGATTGTAAATCAGTTCGACTCGAATATTAGAGTACGTATGCATGCCAATCGTTTAAGAGTTTATTAGAATACGAGATATTTTAGTTAACTGTTCAGTTGTGTAATTGCTTTTTACAGAGATTAGAGATTTACTGGACGTTAGATTCAATAATGAAGTGATGTTTTGTCTTTTTTTTGTCGAACAATTCAAACTACAAAATAAATAAATAAATAAAATTTAAATCTTGCGGCACGGGAAGTTTTATGTGTTAGAAGTAAGCACAAATATAGGTTTGCATTTGTATGGTTTCAGTACAAGACGCATATATATGCACAGTGGCTAGACCTGGAGCTGGTGCCAGACTCAATTTGGCAGAGAAGTGGCATATATTTTGTTTCTTGTGACCTTCGCGTGCTTTCGTTAATTTGTTCAAGCTTAAAAACGTCAACATTTGAATAAACTGCCAATCATAAAAAAAAGTTTGCTAGTTAGATTATCTACACGCTGTATATACTTGTTTTTAAGACGAGTCCAACTGCAAACAAAATATACCCTATTTTGCCGTCACATATTGCGCCGGCAGAACAAGAGGTTTGTTGTTTGTTCTACTGACTTCTCCTAACAATCTTCACTGACCTAGATAGGCTGGCACATTATACAACGGTTTTAACTGGGTCTGTGACGTTTGGCTGGGAACTCTTTAATAAGACGATTGTATAATTGCCAGGGTACATCACCTCGTATATTTCTCCACTACCCGTGAAGTCCGTTCCCTCACTCCAAAGTTTAATCAACATTCCATTTCCAGTATTGATAAAAGGAAAATTATTTATATTTGTACAAGTTCATTCATAGTTTGCATCATTCTGTCAACCTTTGTAATAAGCTTGCATCTTGTCATAATTTATATACTTATATTCATTAAAATAACGGATATCATTTTATAACATATAGAAATGTAATATCAAAAGGATTACTATTAATATATCACATGTGTTGTTACGTGTGATATAATGTATCACGTGTTGCTACGTGTGATATTAATATATAATATGTATTGTTAGTTGTGATGTTAATGTGTCATATGTGTTGTTACGTGTAATATTAATGTATCACATGTGTTGTTACGTGTAATATTAATGTATCACATGTGTTGTTACGTGTGATATAATGTATCACGTGTTGCTACGTGTGATATTAATATATAATATGTATTGTTAGTTGTGATGTTAATGTATCACATGTGTTGTTACGTGTAATATTAATGTATCACATGTGTTGTTACGTGTGATATAATGTATCACGTGTTGCTACGTGTGATATTAATATATAATATGTATTGTTAGTTGTGATGTTAATGTGTCATATGTGTTGTTACGTGTAATATTAATGTATCACATGTGTTGTTATGTGTGTTATTAATATATCACGTATTGTTACACGTGATTATCTAACAGTTCTAGTTTGAAAGCGATTCTATCGATAGGTTCCTTCCTAAATTAAGCCAAAAACAGTGATATGATATGCACAGTCGTTTGATTAACTTTCGTGGCAACAATTTGAAAATTAGAAGGACACTTTAGCTAAACGATATTTATAATATGATATTATAACAGATTTTATATTGGCATATTTTTCTTTACATTTCCAGACAAATTGGGTCTTTTAAATAAAATAAAGCAATACAGGCGACCATATTAAAATCAATTTGTGCGATTTTGATCTATTTTATATGAAAATTATTGGCACAAGATACTGTTTTATGTAGACGGCTCAACAGAAGCAGATATTAAGAATACAGTGTAAGCTTCTTTTCTGCTTGTTATAATATGGCAAACAGGATTACTGTTGATAACGTTTTATTATGCGATGACTGAACATACCGTCTTGTTCATTCCATTGCTACCGTGCTTACGTCATATTTATTTATTTATTTATTTATTAATTGATTGTTTGGTCTTGTCCTATTTACATGGCTGCAGGTCAGCATTGTGAAATAAATGATTAAATGTTTGTAAAAAAAATAAAAACAAAACGAATCTATCTTGTGGTTTATCGTAATATTATAGGTTACTCAGTTCTTCACACGGTTACATGGTTTCTTTCTTCTTGAAACTTCAGAAGGGAATGGGCATACATACATGCATGCGTACATACATACATACATACATACATACATACATACATACATACATACATACATACATACATACATACATGCATGCATGCATGCATGCATGCATACATACATGGGGGGTGCATGTATTCATGAGAATTCTAAATTGGACTTAATCGTATGACATAAATAGAAAAACTATTAAAAACATAAAATACACGCATCACATTTATTATTCGTTTTTGTTTCAATTAAAATTATTCTGCCGGTTTGTTGGCAAAATATTTCCACAGTGTAATAAAAATGAACTGGTTCATTCATTCTTTAGCATATAAAAGACCACACCTTAGCAATACGCCCGCTAGAGAAATCACGTCCCCGCAGGTTATTGGAAGGTACATGTATCATATCTTGCTATCGGTCAGTCATATGATATCAGAATGCGTACTTCCTTGTCAGTTACAAACGTGAAGAGACGTCAGATTTCATTTAATCTAATTACATTTATTATGACCTGTATTAAGAACACTAGGATGGTTAGATATTTGTTTTGTTGTTGTTTTTTGTTTCTCGAAACCACACCACACTCCACCGCGACAACTCATTATTGAGTAAAATAAGGTAGGTATATAAGAAACCGAAGGTTTACAGTAAATTACCTTTTGTTCATTTTCATTTAGGTTTATGCGTGCTTGCGAAAGCATGCAAAATACTTTTATTAATCGGGCTCATTCAAAACAGATTCAAACAGCTCGTGAAGATTTACAATATAAAATTGTAATTTAACTCTCATCAATATCAACCGCTACGTCATATTTCCACTTACTAGCTAGAAAATACATCCAAAAAGAACTACCAACGTTTTCCTTAATCTCTTTTGAACAATGGAAAATATAATACTGCCTGAAATCTAATGTTATATAGCACACATTTTTCTGCTAATATTTTGAGATGATACTTTTAAAGTGATTCAACTTCATGATAACAATTTTAAAACTTGTTCCAATTGGTATTAAAATAATAATAATACGTTCGCAGGTCCACATACTAATCTTTGATTAACCATTTAGCAGGAATAATGGTAGACCGTGGTGGTCGGTCCTTTACCTAAGATTAGGTCAGGCAACCAGTACTTGTTGACCATATTGACCATAATGTGTGCGTACACAGGCAACCAGTACTTGTTGACCATTGTGTGTGCGTACACAGGCAACCAGTACTTGTTGACGATTATGTGTGCGTACACACCATTTCAAGGGGCAATTTCTTTGCAAAGTAGTAAGAATAACACCGCAGAGCGTTGATAATATTTTGTTTAGACTATTAACCTTCCCCATAGGGGTCAAAGTGAAGAGATATGGGAAGGCGAATAGTAATGTCTGGAATTTTTCAACAAGTGATGCATGAATTGTCATCCAACAGTTATGATTCGATCTTTTTGCTTTGATATATGAAAGGAACGGGATGCGATTATTCATTTATTGTTGTTTGCTGTTAGGGAATTAGTTCAATACTTTTATAAAAAAAAAAAAAGGTATTAGGACATACTGTACATGAACTATTGAAGTTGTTAACAGAGAAACCTCCATTCAAACGTATGGTCGAAGACTACTTGTCTTGACTGTGTCCAATTTAAAATATAATTTATTAAAGACTTGTGAAGTAGCAAAACCTAATCTGCGCTGAACTGAGTCAAAGATGAAATTCAGATATTACAGAAATACAAAGTAAAGGAATTTTCTTGATAGAACTCTCCATCATGTCATTCCCCATAACAACTAATTTTCGATTATTAAAGCTAGTCCTCTCCTATGCCAACTCATCCAACGATAACGGCTGCCCACCCTACAATATCGCCATCTCACCTTAAAATCTCACCATTTTGCAGCTCACCTGCTTTCTCTAACTTACCATACCATTTCAATGTCTCTGACTAAACCTAAGATTTTGTACGTGTTGCTGTTACTAAAGTAATCGTTAAAAGTAAGTACGTTCTAAATACACTTATCTAATAGCTTTGATCGAACTATTTTTTTCTTCTGAATTATGTTTCATGGTTAATGTTTCATAGGAAAGTGTTACGCTTGTACGTTTCAGTAAATCAGCCCAGTGACAATGTGTAATTGTTCTCTACTTCCTCAACAGAATCAGGTAATAAATAAAACAAAAATATAAATTAATTAAAATAAGGAATTAATACTGATTATCAGCTTTATGGGATTTTTAAAAAAATAAGCTTCCCTACCAATATCCAGCCGAATTTTAGATTCGGGCCTCTGTAAGGATTGTCTGACTGCATATATTTTGAAATGGTAAAGTTTTTAAATAATGCTATTATTTCCATTGCTAATATTAGTCTCGCCTGTAACAGCGTTTTAAATCTTCACCATCATTCCCACCCACCCATGAGAGAGAGAGAGAGAGAGAGAGAGAGAGAGAGAGAGAGAGAGAGAGAGAGAGAGAGAGAGAGAATATTTTACAATGTAACTGAATTTTATATTTTGTATTTTTAGTTTTCTTGTGCAACAGTGATAATGACTTCAAACAAAGAAATATACAGTATAGATTACGTAAATAAAAAATATATATCTAGTATAGATAACGTACGGTATTCATTATAACCTAGTATGTACCTGACTTGAATGGCGGGTCTGTATTCGTCATGCATAAAACGGTCTTTAAAAATGTGTTGGTGTTTTACTTTGATCAATCCATTAAACGATTATATATGTATACAACCAAGATATTAACAAGTTTTAATTTTACCAGGTATCATGTGATATAGTCCTACACACCAGTAAAAATGATTCCTAACAGAGTAAAGTTATACCTGCAATGCAATATTTGTCATTGAACTAATGACATTTACATTTCTATATTTATGTAGACTGAATATATACGAAACAAGTGAAACTGAACAAGATTTTCTCTGAATTTAGATCGAAACTTGATATTTGCTGAAGTACATCGAGACCCGGATGTTTTGAATTCGTTACCTAACTGAAACTATACATTAATCCATTATATCACTGCCGACGAGTGTCGTCTAATTCTAATGTGTGACGGGCTACAATTATAACCGACACTATAACACTAAATCTACTCCCATACAATAATCGCTCTTTGAATTTGTCCTTATTATATGCAACTTTATTTATCAAAAAGACAAATTAAGCCGTTTGGCTTACTCCAAATTTAAACCAGTTCTGAAAAATATCATCGTATGCATTCGTTGCATATTAATTACGTAAACAATACCTGTATGTTTATCATATCTTAATTTTTCCAGTTTAGCACACGATTAGACTGATGTAGACGGCAACTATTTATATATGCAGCTGTTATTTGTTTCATATATAAAGGCTGTCTAAAAGGTATTGATTTAATATAGAATTTATCAAATGACTTTAATAATGCCATGCTTTTGGGAGCATTGTCGAAGTTGCCTTTCTTCCCAATTCCCAATGTGCAATCGATTCGAAAAATGTAGTAGATGAGAGGAACATTCTTGTATACATTGGATCCCTGTGAAATGTGGTAACCCAAAATGCGTAATTGGAACGCAGAATCCAAAGCGACTTTAGCAAAAATTATAATGTAAGAATGGTGGAAAACGCCACTCTGTAAAAATGTGCGACTCTTAAACCGATTAACTACCAATCCAAAATTGAATCTGCCCGGTATTACAACTTCAGTATATACGCCAAAGCAAAGGCTGGTTAACGGTACAAAGTTTACCTTGTGGATGACATCAATAAAACAATCAGTCTCAACTCAAAAGTGAATAATTTTACATAGTGGATCTGGATACAATCTGAAGGACAAATCTTTAATTTGGACTTGTGCTATAGATGTTTCGAATCTTGAAAATAATAAATTTAACTGGAGTAATTTTTATATTACCATTTGTCTTTTGTATCTTTGTTCGTATATATATATAATACGAACCAAGATACAAAAGACAAATGGTAATATAAAAATTACTCCAGTTAAATTTATTATTTTCAAGATTCGAAACATATATATATATATATACGAACAAAGATACAAAAGACAAATGGTAATATAAAAATTACTCCAGTTAAATTTATTGTTTTCAAGATTCGAAACATATATATATATACGAACAAAGATACAAAAGACAAATGGTAATATATATATATATATATATATATATATATATATATATATATATATATATATATATATATATATATATATATATATATATATATAAGTGTTTGCCCGTATAAAGTCTTTTATTGGTCAAAAGTATTTTTGTTCCTTACTTGTTGACAACAATGAGCAGTGATTGGATCTATCCTGTTACAATGGTTTATTAAGTTTTTCTCATGTGTTTTTTCCAGACTCTTGTGCTCTTTTGTTGCAGTCGAATGGATAAAAAAAACATCGTTGACACCAGTCGATTATGTGGAAATTGGATGAAAAAAACTCTTTATTTAGTGCATCACTATTGTAATAGTTTTCACCTTGTTCGTTTTAAACGTTTTGTATAGCTGTTACATTTTTTAAATTAACCTTTGTCATTTTTTTAAACTGTTCTTGAATTAAGGTTAACTCTTGACAATAGACTTTAATACACAAAAAACATGGCAAAAAGCATACTTGACTACGACACATTTCCTTCCAGTTACAGGAAATCCTGACATAATCCTAGCCACTTGTATTTATATTCCATGACAAAAGTGAACACCATTCCATAAGCTATAACTAACTATTTTCTTGCTGTTATGACGCAGTTGGTTAAGGAGAAAAAATATCAGTAAGGAGAGAGAATAAAATGCAGTCTTATAAATTTAAATGTCTGAAACAGAATATCACACTGACATAATACTAGCTTTCCAGATAATAGGATGTGCTAAACTCGTCTTGAAACTCTTGAGCAACTCGGCGCATTCAGTCTGAAAATTACGAAACATTCTTTAAAGTTTCAGGACTAAGAAGTTATATATTATTCTCGATCAATGTATCATCGATAATGAATAGGAGTACACACATGGAAGCACATTTTATCGTAGAAATAATTCAGTAAACCTTATAGTAAAGTGACATAACATTCGGAATCACTAATGTCGTGCAATAAAGTCGAAAACAAATAACGTCAACTTATGATGCATTGTTGAGTAACTACGATAAGTACAAGATAGGTGTGGACCGATGAAGAAAATGCTGCCTCTAGATTTGGTGGTCCCCAAAATGTGAAGTTAAATGTATGACTTCCGCAATCTGCATTACAAATACTCATAATAGCACGTGCAATAAAAATTGATACAGAGCCAGACTCGTAATCAATGTGTTGCGGATTGGATACGCGACCAGTTTAGCTTAACCTTGGTGTAGATTTTGAATAAGGCACTTCCCATTCGCTTTCTCGTCATTATCTAAGCAAAATGTACAAGCATAAAGTGTCGTAAAAAAAACAATCCACCAACAAGTAATCAAACGTGTTGTTGTGGGTTAACATCATATCTCATCACACGATAGGCTATACATGACGGCCATTAAGATCTCGGGATAATCCCACGGAAAGCTATCGGCATTTTTTTTCACATGCCCAAATTGGCCGTGACCGAGACTCGAATCTACGCGGACAGAGTGAGCTGCCAGTGATCGGTGAAGACAATCGCAATAAACCACTTTACCACTCGAGTCCCTGGTTAAGAAACATAGCTGATGACTTGGCTGTATTTAACGCAGATTTTGAGACAAGTATCTATAATACTGGACGATTATAATGTTCTTGTTTTTCTTGATATTAAAGAAAATGAGCGAAATGTAAACTGCAGGTGATTCTCGCATGAAAATGTTTTATCATAGAAAAACATACTTTGAAAACACGAACGATGAAAATAAAGTGTTCAGACAAAACAAAAACAATCAGAATTTATGATGCATTATAACAATAAAAATTAAGTGTGTGTACAACTATTTTCTTTATTATATTTAGGGTATATGTGAGATCTGTTTCGATGTTAAAT
The DNA here is from genome assembly GCA_030141615.1 of Unio pictorum. NCBI lineage: Eukaryota > Metazoa > Mollusca > Bivalvia > Unionida > Unionidae > Unio > Unio pictorum. Next base: position 4,755,864 of record JARLTB010000227.1, read on the forward strand.
GTGATAAAACAAGTTTTGCTTCGTGACGATTAGTGTAGCAACACACACACACACACACACACACACACACACACACACACACACACACACATCTAATATACAAGTCCACCCCAATAATTATTTTACGAGAATTTGGGCCCCCACTGGGCTTGCCCAAGCCACAACCATCTCTTGCCTAAAGTTGCAGGTATTGTAGGGCGGATGCTACGCCACTAGTTGTGACGGACCAATCGTAAATTAACTAGACACGACTCGGCGTATAAAATTTCAGAATAGAACGGGTAGAATAGACATCGTATCGGAATTGAGAGAGGGTTCAGTCACCATTTCAATCCGAATTTAAGTTAGAATTTTCGAGCTAGGAACTTAGTAATTGCTTAAACATCGTGGTGGAAAACTATAAAGCAATACGCCGAGAAAGTCACTCGTAATTGGCGGGAAAACGTAGGAAATTCTAAGAAGGAAAAAACTTTGTAAATTGTCAGTAAGTTATTTGCTCGATTGCTGCAGAATATTACGGCATTGTAATTATAATTATGTGCAGTATGCATACTTCATTACTAGAATCGTTAGTACATATAATTATCTTTTGAAGTGTTTAGTTTTCATGCGTATTTGAGAAATGAGCTGTGATTATGTAAAGAATTGTGTACATTGCTAGATCGTGGTCAGAATTATTATTGTAATTCGCTAGTTTGTTACTTCAAAGTAAACTAGTGCATTTATTATTTGATATTCTAGAGTATGCAACTGTGGAATTGTGGAACGCAAATATTGAGGTCTGTATGCAAAGTAGTTGATACCGTGCTTTTATTATGACGTTGATTACCATACAAGAACGTATGGGTATTTCGATGTGCACGGATGCTTGACCGAAAAAAATGTAATAGCCTTTATCTGATGACTGATATTGGTTACTGCGAGACGAGATGGCTAAGGAAATATGCTAATGTCCTTGAGCTTTTACATGAAGCTTTTAGGGGAAATACTTCCGGTATAGTTTAGTCCCGAGTCTCTGAGGGAGACGGAATAAAGACTAGTGGAGAAGTGATTGTGAAGACTAGTCGGCAAAGGATTCGAGGAGGAAAAATTGGAGATGGAGCAGTCAAGGAGGAGAAAAAGTTAGGAGTGAAGTCGGAAGTAGATAAGTTTTGGCAGGATAGGAGAGATACAAATGAGTAGCAAACAAGGACATGTGGAAAAGCTCTCACACTATAAATCAAATGATACACTAGGTTATCACTTGGTCGAGAGGAAGAAGAGTGATTGGGGAATTAGTATCATTTGATTATTGAATGTTTTAAATTGTTAATCATTTCAATCTCACCTTTTGTGTACTCAGTTTATTTGTCTTTTATGGTTTAATGCCATTTTTCAGCACAATATAGGCTATACATGGCGGCCAGTATTAATGGTGGAGGACGAAACCGGAAAACCCCGGTAAGAACCACCGACCCACACGAAGCTACTGGCAAGCTTTCTCACATATCACATTGGCTGAATCCGAGACTCGAACCCACGCAGACAGAGGTGAGATGGCAGTGATCCATAACGGATAGTGCCTGTATACTCAGTAATTTAACTGTTGATATTGCTGATTGGGGGCTCAGAGCTTTATCTCTATCACTAATTTCACTTACTACAAATTCGAGCATGTGCGGGATTTCTATAGTAATTTAAATAATACATTAGGAGAACCCCATCCCAACCATAATAACACACCTACGACAGTGGCGGCATAACAAACCCCGCCATACTTCACAGTCCACTAAGAGTACAAATTGTTAAGCAATAGATATCATTCAACCTTTTTTTTAACTCTTGTTTGCGCCTTAACCTTTACTCTATGATCCAATATATAAAGAATTTCGAAATTTTAGTAGCGATATTAAGAATAATTATGTTCTGTTAGGTCGGCTTATTGAAAGACAGTTCGATGAACTGATTTAAACTTGCAGCATTATTATGTATATGTATTTGCACCTCAAACTTGTTATAACTAAACACTGAAACATTTGGCAACAAGATGCATTGTTAATGCAAATTTTAATTTTAATTACATATGTTCACGTGACTGACAATTTGCATAAAAGTCATGCCAACCTTCAGAGAACGTTGACGTTGATACTTTAGTGTAATAAAGGCAATTGAAATTCCCTCACATTTTTAGCGTCTTGATTTAGAGACAGGCCATTCAAGTTGTGTAGAATATTGTATACCCTCAAATAGCTTGAAAAAGAGAACTAGTTATATCTATTATACTAGTGGGAAAAATAAATTTGTATTCTGAGATAAAAGAAAAGCACTTTTCTGATTCAAAATATAAAAGATCACATTCAACACTCAAATTTACCCCTCATTTAACTGGTAGGTCGTCAGATGTCTATTTTAGTAAACAGAATACCTTTCCAGTTGAATGGTGCTAATACATCGAGATACTAAATTCTCTTTGTCACATAAATATTTTATAGTTTAACCATTTCATATGTTAACAGTAACAAAAATTTATGTGATAGTGAAAAATATTGCAATAAAATTTGATGTTATACGGCTTCAGTTCACGTAGGTTGAAGATCGTGTTACAAAAGTGCTAAATGTGGATAAATAAAATTTGAGTAAATTGAAACACATGCTGTAAATGTGGCAATAAAATATATTTAAATCAAACCAGACTCTACAACTACTTATGAAAGAACGATGAAACTTGTTGCACTCAAGTGTCTTTGCTGGAAAATGTATTGAGTATTGCAGTCAATGTCAAGGTCAGATATTGAAACGTTGCCCTTTCTCCATTTAGTTTATTATTGTGAAACACATTCAGACGCAGACATAAAATTTGGTATGAACATATATCACTGTCAGGAGATGAGTACATTATTCTGGGTTATATTTTAAAGATACCATTCAAAGGTCTTCAATACCCGAGGTAGGGAAGACAAATTTACTTATGTACGTACATACGCACTTCCGCATGTACGTATGTATGTATGTATGTATGTATGTATGTATGTATGTATGTATGTATGTATGTATGTATGTATGTGTGTGTGTGTGTGTGTGTGTGTGTGTGTGTGTGTGTGTGTGTGTGTGTGTGTGTGCGTGCGTGCGTGCGCGCGCGCGCGTGCGTGCGTGCGTGCGTGCGTGTGTGTGTGTGTGTGTGCAGAGTTTCATACTATCTTACATGCTTACTTGCTAATTTAATGAAATATTCAGATACCCATATAACATTTCAAGATGAGCACATAACTGTTTCCCATTAAAGAGTAAATCAAACGATCACACTTGTCAACGTGGGTGAATGTCAGTGGTATGCTTATCATCAAAAATGGCAAATAGTTAATTTGTTGTCGAAATATTCGTAACATTAAGCGTGATCTAATCCATATAAATCTGCTCAAGGGCCGATGTAGATTGGATGCCCATTAACAACAATGGCTGTATTTCGAAATCAATTACCTATAAGTCGAATGTATCTGCAAATTCACAGACACAGATCTGTCATCGCATAATGCGCCGTAGTCCGTAGAACAAACATGATAGACTCTGATCTGTCAGCCATTATGCTACATTAAATCGGGATCTTTTTTGTTTGCAGATTGATTCGACTTATCAGCGAGTGCAATGTACTCATTTTACGTTTTAACGTGGTAGTAAAGTGTGTGTCGTTAACATTTGATTCATCTATCATTGCGCAGTATATAGTACAAGTGGGTAGTACATATTACGGTAACAAATGAAAAGACAGCTTTGTCTGAGCGCCTACCGAAACTACTAACACTTTAACAGGACTGATAGACATAACGACTACCATAAACCGGAGGCAAAGGATTTTAAGCCTCTATGACCAGTCAATGGGTGATGAAGCTGATGCGATTCATTGAAGGTATGGTCATTCTGGGTCGATTTTGTTCATGCAAAGAACTTCGTAGACTCATAATAATAAAAGTATGATTTGAGTGACTTGAATGGACATATTTTGAATACACGTAGTCAGGTCTAAAGACGGTACAGTCTCTAGATGTTTTGCATAAGAAATAATACCGCCATTACTTCGATATTAATTCTACATTCATTGTCATTAAGGAAATACAAATTATATTCAACAATATTGCAGTCATTTATATTTGCATCTAATTCAAAGGTGGGACTGGTGTGGTCAGCTGATATCTTCATGCAAACTTATGTTCTGTTTAATTTATTAAAATTGCTATTCAATATTTCAAGAAATGCGCAGAGACAAACTATTTAATTATACTTGACTAATATTTATTATTGGTTAACCAGCGTAATTATCACTATGAAGATTGATGCACAAGATAATAACAGCCATATGACACAATTCATACTGTAATAAATTTGGAGTAAGTGTTAGTGAATTTGAACCATGCTTGGGTCGTTAGTAGTGAATTTGGATACAAGCCGAATGCCTGTCCCTTTCGTAACATAGTCCATATTAAAATTCAGTGGTGTATACAAGTAGTGTGATTGAAAAGGCAGCATTTATGGTTGGAAATCAGTAAATTATAGAATGGAATCAATAAGTTGGAACTTGGTAGGTACCGTTTATGTGGCCATAGTGGAAAATGGGCGTATGTATATGAGCGTAATACGCCGGAAATTCTGTGGATTGACTGGCCTAGGGTCGCGCAGTTAAATATTTCCCAGTTAGTAAGGGAATACTGGTGTAATTTCTATGGCATGACAAGCTATCGGTACGGAAAACGGATGATAATGAAGAAAAACCATGTAAAGGTGCAGTTAATGGACGTTTGGGCAAGTTGTCTCCTCTGGGTCGCCCATTGATTACAGCAAAGATTAATAATTATAGCAGACACGTCTTTCTTTCCATTTTACAACTCAAGTTGTATGGAAGTCTTTGGAAATTTGGGGAAAACATATGACTTCCAGCGTGACTCGCGCCAGGGTTTTGACACCGCTCGGTCAAGTGAATACCCCTGTGCTTGTAACAATACATATTTTTTTCGGTCTGGATCAATCTCCATTATGGCTTTTTTTCCAAACCTAGAAAACTCAGTACAACACTCTGCTTTGAAATAAACTGACCAAACATTATTTTATTTATTCAATAATTCGACAGACACAACAATACAATATCGTAAACTGTGTATGAATCTTGCTGGGGGTGGGGGTTGAAAATAGTATGGATGTAATGATGTCATTAAAACTAATGTAACAAAATGATTGCTTTTTAAGGAAATAACTGATAAAGACTTGAATTACTATTATGACATAAATAGACAATCATGTGACATTTTTGATGACTGTTTTATCTTTTGAAAACTGACAAAATGTATTTTGTTGTCCATTATACGGCACTGTTTTATGGCATCATGCAACCATTCATTCACTCTTACAAATATGTTATTCGTGTTATTTATTATGGGTTTAAAGTCATTTTGCACAAATGATATACATGACGTATAACATGCAGAAGAAGAAATCAGGAAAAGCCTGGGATGATCTACCGACCCACTGGAAGCTCCTGGCAAGCTTTCTCACATACCCACATTCGCCGAGCCTGAGACTCGAACCTATGCTAGCAGATGCAGATGGCAGTGCTTGGTAAAGACGAACGCTTTAAGTCATCCTCAGCCCGAATTCCTATATGAGTGATACAGTTTGATTATGTGGGAAAACAATACGGGGTTGGGATATGTGCATTAGTGTGCCCACTGACACTGCAGATGGTGTCATTTTGTTTCTAAAGATATGACTTTCCGGATCGTTTCTTGCAGTTTAGATATTTAACATCCAAAACGTTGTTGTTACGATGGTACATCAACTTTTTCCGACACCGTTCCTAGTGAAAAGTAAAACCAGTGCGTATGATGAGGTCTATTTTTTAATTCAGAAATTCGAATAATCGAAACGTTTCGCAAATGGAGATCATCAGTAGTCGAACTCTTTTTGCTATTTTGATTCAAGTGTGTCACATAGTTTGAAACTATTCTTTAAACAATAAAACTTGTTGCCATCACTTTTAATGTGAATTCTGAAAAAGTTGGCTACAACAAATCAAAATGACCTAACGTCATTTGTAAAAGACCAAATCTCACTTTATCTCACTAAAACAAAGATTATATCGTATTCTAATAAGCTCCTACGAAACAAATCCCTAAATTGCAAAATCACGAAAAGGGTGAAAGGAGTCACGTGATCTTTATACCACTAGAGCCAATCATTTTTACTGTAGGAATAAAAGTTGTTTACTTCTTCACTAATCCCGCTTGACCTTGACAACAACCATTTATTTTTAAATAATTTTTAAAAACTTGTTTACGTGGTTTTCACTAACCTTGAATCAAGGTCAGGATCTAGGTCTATTTTAGTTGTTTGCCAAATAATAATTTGAGCAACCGATTTTCTGAGAAAAAACCCCATCTTTTCTAGTGAATATAGTTACATTACAATAGCATGTAATGAAAAAAATAAAAGAATTTAAAACTGACAAGCGATATAAAATTAAAGCAAATATATATCAAATCAGATATACATAACACCAGCAATACGGTGTGACATTTACTTTTAGCCAGTTATACAACAGGGTGTCGAAAGTTAACATCGTGACTCCGTCAATAATTATTCTTTTCAATAAATCTGTTAAGTTATTTAATACGTTTTACCACATACACTATCAAAGGATGAGACAAATTTTAATTTGAGTGAGTATAAAGTGTAATAGAAATAAAAAAAAGATTTCATCTTTTGAATATATATATATATATATATATATATATATATATATATATATATATATATATATATATATATATATATATATATATATATATATATATATATATATATATTATATAATGGTTCCAAATTTTGTGAGAAAATTTCACAGTACATTCTATAAGTCAGTAAATGTGTGTACAGATCTGTGAATACTGATCCATTTGTGTAACATCTAAATTCATACCTCAATTTTCCTTGAGTTCAGACGTTAATTGTTGCTTGCACGTTGTCTCAAATAGTATCTAGTTTATGTACTATGAGAATAACATACACTCTTTAATTGATATGAATGTGTTCGGATTTAGTGGTTCATGTATGTAAAAGAAATCATTTATTGTAGGAAATTCGTGCATTTCTTCTGTGAGAAGTAAGTTATCTATCTTAAATGAGCATTAGATGGCAAACTGACCATATTCCTCTTTGTTTAAACCGCATGGTTTCTACGTTCTGGGCGTCCATACATCTTCTTTGTCATCCAATCAGATCTGTGAATACTGATCCATTTGTGTAACTTTTTAGTTTATCTGACATACTGAAGGCTACAGATTCTACATGTGTTGATCTAAATTACATTCTGTTTTATCAGGTTATGTTTGGACCATGTATGTTCAGTGTTTTGCTGGTTGCTGAGTTACAAAATGTGCTGGTCTGAATCATATCATATGTTGCCAAGATTTGCATTTTTTATCGCCACAAGGTCCATATTTACAAAGGTGGTCTTGGTCAGTGATTGGTGTTAGCTTCGCTCTATTTAGGATGTCTCTGAGGTTTTGGGTTATCTGGTAGGCATCTACTAGTTTGTTCTGGATAATCATCTTCGATGTTGCCACTTCATTTCCATATCATCGATTAATCGTACCTATTGGTATTATGTAAGTTCCACCAATACTAACAGTTGACCATCCAATCTCTCCATAAAATATCAGCAATTAGAGGGATCATTTTTGTACCCATTGCGGTTCCATTGATTTGGGGGTAGTTTTCTTCATTGAAAACCAAGTTATTGAGTTTTAGGACAAACTCTAGGAGTATGACGAGAAAGTCAATGGGGAGATTGACATCACTTCATGTTTCCCTTACTTTCCTTAGATGCCAGTACCATTCTTTGTACGGTATTTTAGTATCCAGATATATGATGTCTAAAGAAACAAGCGTTGTATCTGTCTGTAATGGTTAGCCTGCTCTGCTTTTCATGAGGTAATATGTCGTGTCTTGAAAATATGATGGTAATTTGTGGACATGAAATCATGTACACATTCTGTTTTTCTCGCATCCTTTCTGTGGGATGCATGTTACCGGATATCAGGTTTGACCTGTGTCAAGTGCCAAATTTTTCGTCAGTGAAATCCATTAATTAATTTTTAGTCTAGCCGACAATTAACTGTCTTGGAGTAGAGTTTGGACGAAGGAATGTTTGCCTAACTCGGTCACACTGTTAGAATGTTTATAGTAAAAACGGACTAGTCGTTATGACAGGTTAAAAAGAGGGAAATTTTCACGTAAAGCTGTCAAAGGGATTTGAAACAAATGGTAGGGTGTTATTTCGACCCAAGGTGGCATTTTTGGCATCTTGATAGGCAGTTTTCCAAATGTCTGTAAGAATAGCATTTATTCCGATTTGTCAAATATGAAATTAGGGGTGTGTCGAACTATGAAATTGGGGGAAATATATTCTCTGAGCAAATGAATTGGAATCAGTCTAGGAATTACCTCTGTAAGGGAGGGTCAGTAGTAGTAATTCCGGAAATACGCAGTAGAAGACTCCGGTCGTTCTATTCAAGAAAGACGTCCGTAAAAAATTGTGGTTCCAGGGGAACTGAATTTGGAACGATTGTAAGACGCCAAAAAACACAAGGTATTTAACTCAAATTCGCATTTATCATGATGTAACTTATATGATGTTTCGCCGTTACAGATGCATGTTGTATTGATACTATGGTACGAATAGTTCGGTATTACATTGATTTTAATAACGTACTTTGATATGATATTTCTTCGTTACAGATGCATGATGTGTTCATATTTTTGTATGGATAGTTCGGTTATTACATTGATTTAATAATGTACTTCTGAATCATGAGTTAGAATTTTCAATTTATATACGTAGATAGGTTAATGGGTGTTGTAGAAACCCGCTGTGTACATTTATGATTGGAAAGTGCTACATTAATTTTGAATTTATCATATTAGTGAATAGTGATTGTAGGCTATGATATATTGCCTCACTTTACGTAATGGTTTACGGGAATATATGTGACTTTCCCAAATTCTGATGTCGATAATTAGCAGTATAACTGTATTGATCTGAAGACTTGTGCAGTATTTGCTAGCCGTATAAAAGTTAACACTGATAGTAAGATCTGATTGTTCGAACCAGAAAGACGGACGAACAATCTCAACTCTTAAAGCATAACGAGATACTTAGGGCGTTTTACCTTTTTCTTTTCAAAGGAAAATAGTTTGTTTGAAGAGAGAGAGAGAGAGAGAGAGAGAGAGAGAGAGAGAGAGAGAGAGAGAGAGAGAGAGAGAGAGAGAGAGAGAGAGAGATTGCGAGGAGGTCGAGATTCAAAGAAGAGAAAAGAAGTTAGAAGTCAGAGTTGTGGAATCCCACGTTCAACCAAAGGGCAAGTTAAAGTCGTGACGCACGCAGAAGGAAAAAGAAAAAGAAAAGTCGACGAACAGGTCATTGTGAATTTACCAAGCGGTCCAATGTTAAGGAACACTCGATTTCGTGATGAAATTTGCCATCAGCTATTAACGGCTAAATTTGTCTATTTTTATTAATGTTTGAAATTTAATTAATGTATCTAGTATTTTAAACTTCGGTTTTAATGTGTTTCTGAACTAAGTGTATTCAGAAGGAAAGAAATTGTAATTTACTGTGTCTTTCTTTTGATTTTCTTTTGATTAAATTCTTTATTTATCTTTACGGGGGCTCGTGTGTTGTCTTTGTTCAAGATACCGTCTCAGATTACCATATCCATTCCAACCGGGCAAATCACACTGTAGAGGTCATCCTTTAGATAACGAGTATTAGTGGGAGGCGGTTTCGAGTGTTGTTTTCCAAGTTGCGCAATACCTCTGACCAGGGGCTTGTGCAATATTGTACTAATAGCGCTTGATACCGAAACGCCCGTTACAACCTGGTTTCATTTGTAACGTCACCCTCTTAGTAAGAGGTGTGGTTAATTTGTATTTAGCTGCGTTATCTAGGGAATGACCTCCCTCGATGTTATGACCCGGTGTGATTGAATAGATAGTATATAAAATTGGGCAAGATTGTTGAGAAGAAACTACGTAATACGAGCCCCTTAGACAAGAAAATATCAAATGTAATCAAACAAACTTAATGGGATATTTTCAATTCAAATTAAATTATATCAACATGATTTAAAATCAGTGTCTAAAATGGTGAAAAAAGCGCAATGTTGACGACTAATTGCATTACCTACCTCTCGACCGTATTACAACGTTCCTGTTTCCTCGAGTCTTTTAATTCCGATTGCCTCATCCTTCTTGTACGTCCTAGTCGTTTACTATGAAATCGTTATTTCCCCTTTTTCCGGACTTCACTCGTCACTTCCCTTTTTTTCCCGGATTTACGTCTTCACAATGTCTGTCCTCACTATCTCTCTCGGACAACTGTTTCCTTAATGGACAAATTGATCCCTAGATCTATATATGGACCGCTTTCAAGAGGTACATAACATGCATTCACCTACCTTACTCAGAACACACTAGCTATCCAGACACTGCGTAAACTGTTTAATGAGGAAAGCACTAGTCCTGTTTCTCTCGGCTTCATCGAAGCCAAACTTCTCTTCTCTCAGGAACTTTGGACTAAAGAATTTCGGTCAATGTTGTTATTCTAACGGCACGTTACTTTCAAGGTGTACGCCGTAATTTCACTCGAGCCAATCATAAGCATTGGTTTCTAAAACAAATTCTTAAGACAATCATTTATTTCGTCATTCTAGATCTCTAAATTGCGTTATACAATTTTTCCCTTCGAGGAATGACTATTTGACATGGATCGGAAGTTCAAATGTCTCTTTCTCAAAACGGTGTTAAGATATCCGGTCATTTCATTGAGTCGGAAAGCTGGCCCCTTTGAAGTTTCACACTAACATGAAAAAAGATGAAGTTTTAAGGTAAAAGTGACCATTCCCAGAAAACTCTCGGGTTTAAATGTGATAATATTTTAATGATTGATGCATTCAACTTTAAGGTTCAATGCTTATTCAAAATTAGACACTTCATATCATTGTTTATGTAATTTACTCTGAAATTCAGAATCTACCAGTCCTCGAGTTTTCTAGGCTTAACTGGTCTCTCTGTTTGCTGGTGTCTGTATGCCCAATTTGGTACGCATCGTCAATAATATTTGTGATAGTGTTTGCATAGTCCAGTGTTGAATCGTGATCGAGGTTTTGTCAGAACCTTGCGTCACTTATTGTCTATATATGTCACTAATGTACTTTTCCCTGTTCATAACAACCACAGCAGAACCCTTATCTGCAGGTTTGATTATGATGTCTGCTATTTGTTTCAATGATTGTAGTGCATCATCTTCTTCTACTGTCAAGTTCGACTATCTGCTAGTTTGGCTGATATGTTTAGAAGTGTCGTTCTAAACTGAGTTGATATAAGCTTCTTGATTTGGATTTCAACTCTTTGGTGCGGTCCAATTAATTACGTTTTCTATGGTATATGGGATGGGTTAACTAATACACCATTATTAGGAGGTGTCTCGCGTACCACATAATGGATCTATTTTTAAGGTCAATGTCAACGTCCAATATTTAAAAACAATTCCATCCTACCTTCCTTCTCGGCTCTTCAATTTAGGAGACATTCACATTAAAAAATTAAATAACATATTGTTCGGTGTTGATGAGGACCATACAACGTCATCGATTCACTGGAGGTGGGTCCGGATATGTGTGATCAGTCCAATCCGGGACCCGAAAAGTCTGTTGCAGTGGGGGCATGGATGTACAGGTTGCTGACTGTGAGTTTCGGAACTGCTGTTCATGGCTTTGCGTAGATCACGTTTCCTCAGCTGCCTCCACCAGTCTTGCCTACTCAAAGCTGCTGCACTGGCATTAGCTTCACTAGTTCAAGCAGATCGATCAGCAGCGACACTCTCCAAGCTGTCAGGGTCAATGCCTAATGTCTTTAGCGAGGTCTTGCGGGTGTCATTGTACCTCTTTATTTACCACCGTGAGATCTCTTGCTTTGCTGAAGCACTGCATGGAAGAATTTCTTAGGTAGGCGTTCTGCTGACGTGCGGACAACATGGCCAGTCAAACGGAGCTATGCCTTGCACAGCATGGTGTTCGTTACCTTGTCCTACCATCTGATTATCATTAGTTTTGTTAGGTCCATGAAGGTGGTGTATAGTTAGACATGTTGATCAAGACATCTCTCTTGCATCTGCCTAGCAGCAAAATTCATATCAATGGTGTCTCTCTCTCTCCTTTCTGTTGGAGGGTCAGTTAATCTCTCGTTGATCTCCACCTGGTGTAGACGGTTGATCGCTTCATCGTTGATGGAAGAGTGTCTGTTGAGGACACCGTCAAAGTATTTCTCCCAGTGATCCAGTATCTTCTCATTCTCGGTTATGAACGTGCTGCCATCTGTGCTCAAGAGAGGGGCTGTGCCTGCTGCTACTGGGATATAAACATAATGAAGAGCACTATAAATTCTTCATGTTGTGTCTGTCGGCAAAGGATTAAATATCATAATCCTTTTGTCTCAGCCATGTGTCCTGTATCTCGCACAATTTCTTCTGCACAGCTTGGCCGACTCTGCTGAGTTCATCTTTTTTTGCAGCGGACTAGGGGTCGATGTTGTATGCACGATGGAGACGAAGCTTTTTTACTCTAGTAGGGACTGTATTTCTTCACAGTTCTCGTCAAGCCAATCTTGGTGCTTTTGTGCAGTGATGGCAAGGGTTTCAGATGCAATAGAATACACCAGATGTTTGAAGGCCACCCAGCATTTCTCTGCGTTGTTGGTATTAGAGTATATGGTTTCCAGCTGACCTGTTAGGGATTAAGACAGAGCTTGCTCATTATTGCGGACTTTCATCATGGAGAAATCGAGTCGCTGTGGGACTTTAGATTATTATGGACACCTGGAAGGTTGAATTCTAAGATTCATCGTGCAAATCAGCAGCCTGTGATCTGTCCAGCAGTCAGCACCACACATAACCTTAGTCACCCGGACATCATGCAACTCATTCCCACGGACTAAGATGTAGTCGATCGATCAGATGCCAATGCTTAGACATCCAAGTTGTTTTATTACGGGTCGGTTGGAGATCGTATGTTGCGCACATCCTAATTGCTGTTGAAGTTGTCATGTCTACCAATACCCCCCTTCCAAGAGATGTTGTCCGCGTCAACTCTGGTGTTAAATTAACCAAGAATGGTCTGAAGTCGATACCGAAAAACGCAGAGCTTCCAGATCCTGGTAGAACTTGTCTTTGGCCTCTCGGAGTTGGTCATGGTTGGTGCATAAGCACAAATGAGTGTGGCTTGCTTTTGTCCATGTAAAGGTTACTTCAACATAATTAGTCGGTCATTAATTCTCTTCTACTCACCAAGAGTGATTGGAACTTTTCGGGGTTTCTGTTGTGTTTTGACCGCATTAATGGGATTCACTCCAGCCACAGTAAACTGGCAGATCAATATTAAGAGGTGTGTCGTATACTACACTATGACAGATCGCTATGGTTAAGGTCACGGTTAAATCTTGTAAATTTTAATACTTTTGTTACTATCAGCCTTATATATATATATATATATATATATATATATATATATATATATATATATATATATATATATATATATATATATATTCATGAATGTGTGTGTATGTGTGTGTGGTTCGGTAGGTGTCAGAGTGTGTATATGTGAATAAACCTGATTAAATATGATATTTTGCGATCAACATAACCCGGCAATGTACATTTTCCATAGAATACGTGACTCAGCACGACATGGGTAATTCTAGCGGTTTTATTTACATCACTGAATAAACTGTGAAGTTTCTAGTTCATAAAAATAGACTTGCGACTAAACCTGAATTTTAAGTGTGATCTTGTAACTTAACTCAGGGTGTGCCAATATTAAATATGGCTCTTTTACCAGAACAATCACCCTCTCTGTTCTTGATATTTTGTATCCCAATATAATTATAACTCGCGTGTGCGTCGGGAGAAAGCTTACACTAATTGCATAACCTAGTCTGCGACAATCGTAGTAACTAATTATATTATTTCCGTGCTCAAAAACATACTTATTCAATGAAAGGGCAATGATCACGGCAGAAGATAAAATCGAAACCTCAATTGGAAACATTTCGGCAGAAAAATGGTGGATAAAATTGTGTATTGTGCAGGACGTGGTTATAACCCATATGAATAACTCAATATAAATTTCAAATCCTATAACCCGTATGAATAACTCAATATAAATTTCAAATACTATAACCCGTATGAATAACTCAATATAAATTTCAAATGCTATAACCCGTATGAATAACTCAATATAAATTTCAAATACTATAACCCGTATGAATAACTCAATATAAATTTCAAATACTATAACCCGTATGAATAACTCAATATAAATTTCAAATGCTCATCCACTTCTTTCTAACATTTTCAATGCCGACAAAAAACGTTCCTTTGAACACGATCCCTACAGTTAATATCAGTTCAGTGTTGATAAACGACAGGCAGGTGTTCTCATTTCAGTCAAATCAAAACCTTTGCCTCTTATTTCCCGAGCGTTGATGATCGATAGGTGAGAATACACGCGTGCCTTCATATTCGTATAAATTCTGATATATTTATTTCATCATCTTTCAAAAATTATGCGTTGAACTTTAGTCCGCAAACTCCGTCTTCCGATTAAAAATCGTTTATTTAATGATATTATTTATTTTGATTTTTCGATACATCAATATGGGAAAGACCATTAATGTACGTATTCTCTCAAACCAGTAACATCAAGCAGTGTGAGTAAATTGAAAGAACTAAAACTACAAGAATCAGATTTTAAAATAGAGACTATTATCATAGACAAACAGAGAAATAACGCGCATATAGCTTATTCAACTATGATATTCCGTTAGACTGGAGACACCTTTATTATTAAAAAATCTGTAAAAAAATCCTGCTTGTTAGCAATGTTGCAAGTAGATTACACTTTACCATACGGTACCGACCCCCCGGACTTTCTTTTTGGTAGAGGGTGCTTTCTCCCGTTGATCTTCGCTGACCATTTTTGGGGAGGCCCTCCTGCCTTATTGTTTTATGTTTGTGTGTGCTTTAGATTGAATAATTGGTGCTTTTTTAAAGCTCATTTTATTTTATTTTTAATGTTTTGCTATGATTTGGATTTGATTCATGTTTTAAAAACATAATTTATTTTTATTTCTACTAATATACGGGCAGCGTCCAAGGTGGCAGAAGGAGAGGTAGACAGAGAAAAAGGTGGACTGACAACATCACAGAATGGACCAGGAAACGTTTTGCGTAGACACAGGCATTGGCACATGATGGAGACAAATGGAGGGGAGGGAACTGGTCAGATGTTCAGCAGCATAGTGCCTCAACGACCACACTAGGTCAAGATATATAGGTATATATATATATATATATATATATACCGTGAAACCCCCTATAGCACCACATCTTTTTAGGCAGTTACCGTTTATAACCTGCTCGTAATGAAACCTTGTGAGCATTTATTATGCAGATAAAATTGTTTACCGCTTGTTTTTTATATTGGCATTTTATATTTGCCTTTCAGGAAATTTTCTAAGAATTTGATTTGAGTGGTATCATAAGAAGATTATCCAGTTGTGGATTTACTTGTTTACTTATGGCCATGACAGGTAAACAAGAAAGTATACATGTGCTGCTACTTACTGAATGGTACAGAAACCAGAACGAACAGACTAGAGAATATGGTTCACAGTAAACTTCTTTGAGAATGATGGTATCGTACATGTCTATACAACTTTAACTGTTTTGAGAACTATTCAAAGTTATTGATGTATGAGCTGCATGCCGCAGTGACATTCTTTTGGTGTGATAACGCACTGTATGTACCCATCGATTTTACACTCATTTGTATGCCACACTGAGAATATGAGAGTTCAGTGAAGAGCAAAACGTAGATGATTGTGACCTACTTTAATTATTTTCAATATGAGTATGCATGATACCATAAGTAAAACTGCCTCAGAGACAAATATAAAGTAATGTAAAACTAAACCTCGGTATGAGGAATAAGTGACAGATGACGGAACGGCAGATATACAGATGATGTTAAACTATAAGCCCCCAAATTTAATGTGCATTATAAAATTTTATTTTTGTTACATTTATTTTTCTTTCTTTGCCTTTTAAAGAGTTGTAGTATCTTTATCAGTTGTCTTTAATTTTGCTGGGATAGATGTTTGCTTGTATTTGTAATGGTTTATCATTCTAAAATATTAGCAAATTTTAGTTTCACATTGGTGGAATATTGTCAGGATTCTGTGCCAATAATACTGTACCACCACCACCACCACCATCATCCCCATCTCATAGTTAGGATATAAGAAACACGTATATATATATATATATATATATATATATATATATATATATATATATATATATATATATATATATATATATATATATATATATATTATGTATTTATGTATAAATAATGTAAATTGTAAGAAATTAAATAACCGTAAAAACTGATTTAAAATCTAACGATTTATTTGATGCAAATATTTATCAACAAGCAGAGGTGTAATTTGAATGAGTAGTTCTTAATGTGCTTATAAAACACTTTAAATTGTTGTTTATACTTAGCAAACATTACAAATATAACTTTATACGTTTCATTACAAATTTCCCCAAAAGAATACTAAAACTCTTCTTTTAAAAACATTATTACAAAATATTAAGCATTCAATGCAACAAAAACGAGTGGAATTTAATGTCACTGCGCTAAATTACAACTATGAACAAGCTTTTGTCGCAAACTTTAACCTGCACTTGAAATATACTAAATATCACCGGCAAAATTGTACTTAAAACTCTTCACTACAATAAGCAAATTTGTGTTGAAAATTGTGTAAAAAGTGACAATTTTAGGAATTTGTTATTTAAAGCATTAAGTGAAATCTAAATACACAGATCGTTCTTCTCTGTGAGACATTAAAAAAAATCATTAAACATAAAATGTAAACTGCCATCTTCATCTGCTCGTGTCATAGGATAAACTATTTTATTTGGGATATGTCCGTTCCAGGTCATGCGGCAATGATAACTACGATAATAAAAACCTTGTTCTATATTAGAGGGTCGTTTTGCAAATATACACATCATTTATTTCAGTAAAATAACAATCGACACTATATAACATTTTAAACGACAAAATATCAATAGGAAAATAAATAAAGAAAGAAAATATAAAATTTCTCCCGTTCTGTTTGGAGTTACCTGGAAGAAATCAGTATATTGTGTTCTTAATTACGGCTTAACGATCTGTTTCAGGTACAACAAAATGTCCTTTCAAATTTGCAACCCAATCAGACTGGATCATGTCAACCGCTGTACTTTCCCTAAATTTTATTGAGCCAAATTAACATTAGCGATATTCGTTTCCCAGTCATTGTCAATTGTGGAATGAATTCGTTGTTGAAATATATACCATAGCGGATCAATATTATGAACAAAAGCATTACTCATAGACGTTTCTGATTAAACTTTTATTTGTAATGGGTTTCTCAGTAACTAATTAATCAGGTGTAAAGTTATTACCTTAACCACCGTCCATAACATGATTAAAATTTGATACATGACATGGCAACAAAAAAAAACTACATATGACCTTTGTATATCAACAACGATGAAAAGGACAAAAGCGCTAGTCAATACATGAAAAATGATGATGATGAGGAGGATATTGCCGATATTTTGCTTGCTTTAACGACATTTTAAAACATTTGTGGCAACATCATGCCGAAGAAATTGGAGAAAAGTGCCCCTTCCAAGGATAGACTGCGGTTACTATGGGCGAGTTTCGAACCTACGACCATTACATTACGAATCTAAAGCACTACCAAATCAGCCATCATGATTCCCCAATTATTAAGAAGAAGACGACGACGATGAATTACTCCATTTTAATACGGAGAATTACCTATTCATTCCAAGAACAATTCCAGTAGCTGACTTTAATTTCAAATATGTTTCACTTCGTGCGCGCGCGTGCGTGTGTGTGTGTGTGTGTGTGTGTGTGTGTGTGTGTGTGTGTGTGTGATTTTGATTTTTAACGTAGCTTTAACAACTTTTCAGTCATATCACTACGATGTCTGCAGTGTGGCCGTTTATAGTGATGTCCAGGTACGTTATACACCTTGGCAGAATCTTTCCGTGCTTTAGTGATTCTTTCCAGTATCTTCCTGGATTCTTCATCAACGAAATATACTGACCAACAGCTATAGTCTACAGTATGCTGAAAATTGGACATAAATCCCACAATACAAATTTGAAAGAACCAAGCATAAAAGAACTCTGTGGATTAGATATTTCACTTTTGTATTTTACTATCACTCATTAAAGATCAACAACTAAATTAAAGATCTTTCCTGTAGACAGAGAAATGTTATTATTCGATTGTATCAAGCATATGTATGTAGCAATTATAATACACTCTGTCGATATCGTGTGTCATTAAAAAAATAAAATATAATAGTGAGGTGTAAAGGTTTATATTTCTGAATAGGTATAATAAAGCCAAACATAAGAATATCATTAACTTAACCTGATAAGTGAGTTGGAAAATCATATAATAAAAAGTTGATGCACCACACCTCAGATTTATATATGCATTATTCATGCCCGAAAGCCATTTTTGAGAACATGTGATGCTCCTGGCGCAGACACATGCCATTTCAGTAGGTAATACTTTTGGAAAACACTGTACTTAATAGCTTGATTCAATTTAAAATAATTGTCATCAAAGCAATTTTTGAGATATTTTACCTGTCTTGAATCAACGTGTCTACTGCTTTAAGTGGCTAGCTCTGCTTCCTAGCCGACTGTTGGTACTTCACTGACTACATACTGTGCAGTGACTATATGAGGTGGACACGCCTCACATCAGTTTCAAGCAGGAACAACACAAGCCAGAAAGACCAAAGTCACAAATATATCCATATATTTAATGATTACACAATAATATCTCAAAAATCACACCATAACCTTAAGTTAAGAAATTTGCCAGGGTTTAACGCCATTTTTCATCACACGATAGGCTATACATGGCGGCCAGTATTATTGGTGGAGGAAGAACCCGGGAAAACCCCCGGAAAGAACCACCGACCCACGAGAAGCTACTGGCAAGCTACAAGGAGGGCAGTACACACATTTGAGGTTATATTTTGATCGCTTTGAGAGAGTCCACCAAGGGAGGGTAGTGTACAAGGTAGAGACGACCCTGTGTTGCGAGAAAGCATTAAGCTAAGAACCGTAGATATTCCACGTTCTGATAAGCAACTTGCAGCCTCCTGTTAGTATTGGTTTCTAAAACGTTTTGATTGGCAGAGGGATTAAAGTATAATATTCTAAACTTGAACTCTGTCAGGGGTTGTAGTAGACTATTCTAAACTGGTTAATCTGGCAGGGACGGGTGTTGTAGTACATTATTCTAAATTGGTTAATCTGAGTGGGGGCGGGTGTTGTAGTAGGCTATTCTAAACTGGTTAATCTGTCAGGGACGGGTGTTGTAGTACATTATTCTAAACTGGTTAATCTGAGTGGGGGCGGGTGTTGTAGTAGGCTATTCTAAACTGGTTAATCTGGCAGGGGCGGGTGTTGTAGTAGGCTATTCTAAACTGGTTAATCTGGGAGGGGGCAGGGGTTGTAGTAGGCTATTCTAAACTGGTTAATCTGGGAGGGGGCAGGGGTTGTAGTAAGCTATTATAGTCTATGAGTTGACCTTGAATACAGCTAGGATGATTCAATTTGTTAAAATCCGTGGCATTGGAAGTCACTACCGATAATCTATAACAAAACTTAAGTTATGTCGCAACATAAACCCATTCTATTACTTGAAACCAATCAATCCCTAGTGCCATGCCGCATGAAGATATGTAGATGTACGTACAGCAACGATTTCTCGGCTTTAACTACACTAATAAAAATCACCGAAGCAAAAAATGCTAATAACTGATGCACGCCACTGAATAATCTGATAGCCTTGGTAAAGAGAAACATATTTTTATATTATACATTACCATTTGGCGGATGAGCGATTACGTACCTGATAAAATATAACTGAATAGGCTCGACTTGCCGCACCTATCATAGGTAAAGGTATCCTAAAACGAATCTAGCATCTCACTAACTCTTTTCATATCATCACGTGGAACAGAACTTCAAATGTACACACACACACACACACGCACGCACGCACGCACGCACACATATGGTGTTTATTTATAATTTTCTAGAATTGATTCTATATACCTTGATTTCTTTAATAGGAATTAGGAATGATTGTGGATAAATGAGAATTAATTATTAGGTCGTCATGCGCGCATGTCTACTCCACACGAATACATATAACACAGGCTCAGTATCATCATTTTTGGTGATGTGTGCTTTGTGGGCTCGTCTGTGCAGGCAAGGCAATATGTGCCGTTTACCCGCCAACCTGGGTTCAAATCTTTGTAGAGTACGCATGAAAAATTCTTTAACATGTATGATAGTATTATTTGTATTAAAAAGATTAATTATGCCTACTTTTAGCAAGCATTATATAGAATCCAGGGATAGCACATTCCGTTTTGTTGAGAGAGAGAGAGAGAGAGAGAGAGAGAGAGAGAGAGAGAGAGAGAGAGAGAGAGAGAGAGTAAACCTCACATGCTTGAAAGCATGACATTTCCAGCAGTCAAGTCAAAGAAAGTCGGTAGAAACGTGGCATTTCGTGTGAACAGATGCTTTGCTCCAAACAATGATTCAATCTAACCAATCACTTATCTGGGCAATCCATACATTATAACGCTATTAATCTTCATTCTATTACTGATATTATCTTTGATTAATTTCTCAACATTGTTGCTAAGCACCGCGTTCAAATGCACTTGTCATTAGAACTCCAAAAATTAAATAATCGGCTTTGTGGTATTTAATATACTACATTTACAATGGCAAAGAAAACAGGGAATGATCAACAGAAGACTTGCAAGTAACACCCACTCAAAAATGAAAGAAGTAAAATTTCAGCTCACAGAAGGATATCGTATGGCTTGCACACTTTTTAAAATTGCTGGTATTTTGTTACCTACCCATGGCAGGATGCGGGCGTGCTTTGGTGTGTGTGTCTATGTGTGTGTGTGTGTGTGTGTGAGAGAGAGAGAGAGACAGAGAGAGACAGAGAGAGACAGAGAGAGAGAGAGAGAGAGAGAGAGAAACAGGTCCCACTGAAATTTTGTTGTTGTTGGCCAGACTGTTCTTTATTCTAATAGCTCTCTCTCTCTCTCTCTCTCTCTCTCTCTCTCTCTCTCTCTCTCTCTCTCTCTCTCTCTCTCTCGTAAACTGCTTTGGACTCCAATTGGATCAGTTGGTCAAATCCTTTCCCATTTTTGGGTTAGGGATATCACATTTTATTTAGTAATGTATCAGTTTTCCTGTTTTGTAATCCGACGTTAAAGGCATCTAAAAATATTGTTCGAGTCGAGTAAAACTATTTTATAAAACAATTAATGACATAAGGGATTGGATTTGTATTGCTATACACACCTTTTCACGTTTCAGTGCGTCATTCGAGTAATAATAATGGTCGGATTTTAGAGGTAATGTCCAGGAACCCACCCCAGGGTTAAAAATTAACAACTAATTGCCCAGAGAGAGAGAGAGAGAGAGAGAGAGAGAGAGAGAGAGAGAGAGAGAGAGAGAGAGAGAGAGAACGAAGAATGAAATGAGACTAAATATGCAAAATTCAGATTTGAAGAACATACATAATGACATATATTTCTTACACGGGAATGTAGGTCCTGTACTGGCGGACTATCCGTTTGCTTCTGGTCGTCCAGAACTGTCGCTCGGCAAAAAAAACAACAACAAAATGAGTAGTACCTCCAAAGTTCACTATCACCTCTGCAAGAAAAACAAACAAACGTGTTAGCCTAAAAAAATTGGTGCTTTTAATAAACCCCTAACGCGGCCTTTTCTGCGGAGAAAAGCTATGAGGAATAAAGAAAGGGTTTGTTATAGATAAACATGGCCTCAATCGACATTATGTTTCTAATTAATATTACTGGCGTGCTCGAGACTAATGGTATATTTAATTGTTTTAATGTGTGGGGTGGGTGGGTGAGTGGGGGGTGAGTGGTATTTCGTTGCCCGTGCGGCTTGCGGCGATGGTCTTCTTCACCGCTCCGTCATGTCCGAAGCGACGACATTGGCAGACCTGTTATCCCCAGTCATATAGATCACGCTACGGTTACTATATGCGATGTCCTTAAGGCGGAGGTAGGCAAACACGTATACGTTGTCAACAAACATCAGATGCTCAGAGAGAAGCCACTATATTGTTGCATTGTTTATAGTGGCTACCGTTTCTCCAGTTGGTTTAAGCCTTGTATAGCGTAAATACCTGAGATTGTGGCTACCTTCATCGGCGACCTATTAAGACAACTGTTGGTGTGCGGATCTCGTGTATTGCTGTTGTTTGAATATGTTTGGTTGCCGTGTCAGTCAAAGCTGGTGAGCTGTCAGTAATGTTTTAGTTGTCCAAAATTTTCGCACAGCTTGATAAAGAGTGATTCTTCTTGAGAATGCCGTCTTCAACATCTGGCCTTCCAGTAGGTAGGTAGTGTGCGAATACCTGCTCTTAGAAAACTTGCGATGGTCACTGAAGAAAATCAGCGTATTTTCCACAAAATTGCCCTTAAATAAGAAGCAAATATTCCACGCAGATGCACGTCCGCCTGAGTAAAAATTATCAGTGGGGATAAGTTGCGGGGAATAAAGTAACGGTTCTGTTTTTGGTAGACGTGATAGGTAAGCGTGTCCTCAGACCCCATTATACTCTATTGTGAGCACCATTGTCCTGCAATTTTTCGAAACGTTATCATCATAAATGAGTTCTACCAGTTCGGTGAGAATAGTATTTTGCGCGCTGTTTCAGTGTCTACTTTTGTAAATTCTATCCCTCCTTCTAAACAAGTTACCAAACATTATCATACAGTCAATTGTGCAAGATAGTACTGATCGTTGAAAGAAGGCTAAATAAAGAGCCTGAATCTAAATTTCGTATATAATAATAATAATAATAATAATAATAATAATAATAATAATAATAATAATAATAATAATAATAATGAGGACTTTGTATAGCGCCTAATCTTTCGAAGCTCTAAGCGCTTTATACCATCAATAATGATAATACTACACTACAGAACAACAAATGACAAAAACAATTAAATTGGAAAACATAAAAACATACTGAAAACATATAAGATATAAAACATGATTAGGTCGTTAAGTTTGTCCCTGCAGTCGAAACAGGCGAGTTTTAAGAGCACCCTTAAAAGGGACCACTGTGTCTTTGTGTCTAATTTCAATGGGCAATTCGTTCCACGTCGCCGTTTCCTGTGCAAACGAACGTTGTCCATATGAATTTGTTTTCACATTGGGAACAATGAGTATACGATTATCAGAAGAATATTCATTATTTGCTTCACTTTTCTGATCAAGGATTTTATCATTGATGAATATAATTAACTATTGTCTATAACTTTGAAATCAACTGGATATTATAACAAAAAATCTCTTAATTATTTTTCTTTACCAGAATCCTCCTTCCAACGATTTTTTTCTTCTTCTTATCTTATAGTAAGATACAGGTGGAGAGTCAATAAATTGTTTAAATTGTGATACCGTTTGTGATTTAGCTACTGTAACATAACACCGAGGTCAATTATTTCTTTTTTTTCCAACATTAAGTAAAAATCATTTTTATTACTTTCTCGGAAATCAAGTACCAGCTATCATACAGCAGATGTAAGAAAGTTAAATTCATTAACTTCAATACTTAGGGAACATTATTCAACACTTCGACATTATTTCCTCACCATCGAATTGATACGGGTCCACCTAATGTAAAATTAGCAAGTCTGTTCTTAGTCTTTAAACAAGGTGATCGGCATCCAACAATTATCGACCCATATCAATCTGACCAACCTTATTTAAAATTTTCAAAATATCGCCATTCATCTTCTCTGAATTTTGATGACATCTCATCGTCTATGTAACTTAAAATCAGGTTTCGGAGAAAACACTGATGATAATCCACCCTCACGACGCTGATTGATACATGGATGACGGAGAGGTAATCAAAGCAATTGGTTTCGATTTTAAAAGAATGCGATTGATTTAGCAGATCAGGAAATATTGATGCAAAAATGCAAGACATGCAAAATCGGAGATAATCAGCGCGCTTACTTTGATTAGCACCAATACGAAGGCAATTCTATTTTATGTGGCCAATCATGCATCTACTTGACCATACGTTAAAGTAGAGCCCATCAAGGCTCTCTTCTTGGCCCTTTGCGCTTTCCCCTTTCCATGAATGATTGTCTCTTCCTATGAATGCTGCTGAAACTGATCTTTTTGCGGATGTCACAACAACATGCTAATAAGTGATATAATCGTCTCTCTATAATAACAGTTATAACAGGATGTTGATCTTCTTTAATATGTGGAGCGAAAACAACAAAATGCAATTAAACAAGGAAAGGTTACACGGTATGGCAATTGGATAAAGGCGACGAATAACGATGAAGAACTAAAATTGACGATATCAAATTGCGAAAACCAAATTAAATGATATAGATCATCAAAATACTTTGGTGTGTTTATTTCCACCCGTATTTATGCTAAAATTGCTTTTGTTTGAAAATAGGAAAATTGCAATGTTTATAAAATAAATACAAAATAAATAACCTCAAAACCGAGTTGGTAGAATTATTACAATTAAAACTATTTGAAAACAATTTTGACAAATATATCCTTTCGAATCATTGCTCGATAATACTTAAATGATCCCTGAACTCCAGTTTCTAATACCATGTACACAATTTACAGTCTCTTTTGTACTCTAGTCATCTTTTTCCGACGTCAAAACGACTCAACTCTCCAAAACATGCCTCTTTGTTATTCCTATATCCAAAATACCCTTTTAGTATGCTTTAATCTCATAAATCCATTTAATATATTTTATTATTACACATTACACATGAGATTCATATATATATATATATATATATATATATATATATATATATATATATATATATATATATATATATATATATACGTTTGTATTTACACATTATTCTATTATTGTTAAATTTAGACTTTTAATCTTTTAATATTCTATTATTGATGACTACATGTAAGATTGGTTGATTCATTTAAAACAAACTATACTATCCTCACAAATTAATAATAATAATAACAATAACAATAATAATAATAATAATAATAATAATAATAATGATAATAATAATATACTTTATCATTATTATTTTTTTCTTCTTATTATTATTATTATTTTTATTTTCATTTTAGAATGTCTCTTCCAAAATCAAAATGAAATAAACAAGAAAACAAATAAGGTAATGTTGATTTTTAGTGATGGGTGACACACACACACACACACACACACACACACACACACACACACACACACACACATATACATACATACATACATACATACATACATACATACATACATACATACATACATACATACATACATACATACATACATACATACATACATACATACATACATACATACATACATACATACATACATACATACATACATACATACATACATACATACATACATACATATGGCAGTTTGAGAATGGATTGGAAACTTTTATTTTCGTATCCAGTGCAGATAAATAGCTATATATAAATATATTTCAGAGTCCAACTCCACACACGTCATGCAAAATATAGTAATGGTAGGTGATTTTTCAAATCCATATAAAATATACTCATTTGTATACGAATATTATAAAATGTGAAGAGCTTCAAAATATATTTTACTTAATTTACATTGTTTGGTAATGTTTGCTTAAGTTGTTGTGACGTACAGAAGGTCACAAGTGTCTGCAATGAATACCATGGGCTACAATGCATAACACACCATCCACGGTTCAGTCCAGTGTCAAGGAAATGAGTACCGGTAAGTAAAATGTCTGAGTAATTTTTCATGTTCTTTTGTTTTTATGATCTATGCATGACAGCATAGTATTGGGATTATTAATACAGCAAATAAATAAACCACTTTTACCAGTCATTTTATGCTTTTATGTTTTTGAGGTGTGTGTGTGTGTGTCTCTCTCTCTCTCTCTCTCTCTCTCTCTCTCTCTCTCTCTCTCTCTCTATATATATATATATATATATATATATATATATATATATATATATATATATATATATATATATATATGTGTGTGTGTGTGTGTGTGTGTGTGTGTCAAATGAGAATATGTATAAATCTCATCACGTTTGTAAATATCTATACTATTCGTTGTTCTCACACTTGTTTGCTAAGTAGACATCCATGATTTAACAACAGTCTATACTTTCAAACAATTATTATAATAATTAAAGAATTATAAACTCTTAAAGAGTCTCCTCAATTTCGTCCTTTTACTATGAAGATAAATTTCACATACGCTTACTCACTCCAAACAAAATCGCATCTGATTTGCAAGGGTGGCGGTAGTGTGAGGAGGGATGGAACCTGTGTTTGAGTGTTGTGCTAAATTCTTTGGCAAATAAGGGTGTAGGGTGAAAGTCTGAAATATAGTCGTTACTGTTGTAATAATAATAAGTGCATGAAAAATTCGATTGGTGGGACCCATGGTACATAGAAATTTATAGAGGTTTCATTGGTATCATCAAATTTTGGTTAACACAAAATATAACAATGAATGAAAGTTTCCGGATTAAATGAAAATCGTACGTTTATTGGCTTGTTTGGTTGGTTGGCTAGCTTAATGGTGCTTGCAACACTTTATTGTGCAGAGAAAATGAAGCTATTTGCCTTTCCCAAGGACACATCTAGCAAGTTGACTTGAGCTGGCCAAGTCAGGTATCGAATCCACGACCGTAGATTGTGCTTATGGCGCTCTGCCAAATGAACTATCGCTGCTCTGCGTATGTGTTGTTGTTGAAGGTTTTAACGCCATTTTTTTATGCACACGATAGGCTATACATGGTGGAGGAAGAACCCGGGAAAACCCCTAAATGAACCACCGACCCACGAGAAGCTACTGGCAAGCTTTCTCACGTACTCATATTAGCCGAATCCGAGACTCGAACCACCACAGACAGAGGTGAGATGGCAGTGATCCGTAACGGAGAGCGCTTTAGACCATTCGGCCACTCGGGGCCCCTCTGCGTATGTGTACCTGTTTATATAGTAGAAACTGAGTAAATATTAAATTTGTGATGATATTCGACATCATTAAGAACAGAAAAGGTAGAAATAATGAAGCTATTATTCCGATTTCAATTAAATACTTCAATTCATTAGTGTGCCAGTAGCTTCTAGTGTGTCGGTAGTTCTTTCCGGGGGTTTTCCAGCGTTCTTCCTCTACCATTAATACTGGCCGTCATGTATAGCCTATCGTGTGCTGAAAATAGCGTTAAACCCTTCTACAACAACAACAACAACAACAAATCAATTAATCAATCAATCAATCAATCATTAGAAAATTATGTATGTGCTTCACACCTACCAGGCATCTAATTAGACTATCCACGATGAAACGCTCACGGGTGTGATGGTCATACGGTGATTCCAAATTTCTGCTTTTATCTACTTCTATCCCAGCGATGGTCCTTCTTAAGCCAGTCACGTGTAAGATGCAGAGGTGGGTGGGCGGGTATGAGATGTTAGTACTGGTAAGGCTCGCGGCGATGTTCTTTTGCAGTGCTCCTGTATATAGGTAGTAACGGTTTAGTGATCCCCATTTGTATATTCCATGTTGACCTCGTGTAATAGAGGCACATAGCTTGCTATGTTGTTGCGTTGTATATATAAGAATAACAATTATTTGATGCGTTGTATATTGGGACTACACGGGGCAGTCGCTGCCAATTTCGGTGTCCTGTTGAGGCACCTCTGGGTGTGCTAGTCACTTGTATCGGTGTTGGGTAGACCTGTTGCTGTCGTGTGGGTCTTGTTTTGGTGGGCCGTCTTGGGACGTGTAGTCGTCCAAACTTTTCGCGCAGCGAGACTATCAAACTTTCAATAATCTCTGCAAACAAACTTAGTAACCTCAAATCAGCGTAGCACCGCAAAAAAATTGCTCCGTAATAAGAAGTTAATCTTCCACGCTGATGCTTGCCCGCGTATATAAAATTTCTCAGTGGGTAAAAGTCACTTGGAATGACGAAGCGGTTCTGGGTTTGCAGACGTGATAGGTAAGCGTAGTCTCAGACCTCATTATGATATATTGTGATTTCCGTTTCTGATCGCATCATAATCGAATTCTACCAGTGCTGTGAGAATATCATTTTTGGCCGATAACTCAGCGTCCACCTTTTGAATTATGTCAGTGCTCCAAATCATTTTACGACAATGTTCTAAAAAGTGATATATGGATTAAAGATTTTTTTAAATAGATATATTAGATAAACGTTATGGTAACAAAACAACGGGACTGCATGACATCTAACCAAAAAGTACTCTTGGCTCAAGTTGATACCTCCTCAATTGCTTTCATGACAAATAAAATTATTGACATGGGAATCTTTTCAACTAATGTAATGTTAACACAATTGTTCCCAGTCATTATACTAGGCGATAGAAAACAATTATCTGCCATAGCAAATTGACCAACCTTATCTAAAATTTAGAAAATTCATTACCTTTCATCTCCGTCGATTGTAATCAACTAAAATCATCTACGTAACTCACAGTCATGTTCCAGAGAAAAACACTGATGATAAGCCGCATAGCTAACATCTGTAGATGACTGAAAATAAAAAAAGTAATTAGTTTCCATTTTTATTATAAAAAGTGTTTGATCGTTAAATGTTGATGAAGGAAAAGGTTTTCTAATCAGTGATAATTTGATTGTTTTGTTTAATTACTTCCTAACAGAATCATAAGTATGTTGACGTGGTCTATACTACATCTTTACCATATGTCAAATGGGAGTTCTTCAAGGTTCTGTTCTCTGTCCTTTGACCTTTCCTCTTTCATTGAATGACTTATGTCTTCATATAAATGCAAATTAAGCTTATGTTTTTGCGGATGACATACACTTACATGTCTTAAGTAATACAATCTGTTCTCTAGAATAACATTTAAAACAGGGTGTTGATATTGTTATACTGTGGTGCGCAAACAACAAAATGCAATGAAATACACATGAGTCACACGGTATGAAATTGGATCAAGGCAAGGAACAAGAAAAATGTTTGCAGGGAGCAAAATTAAATAGTGTAGAAGATGACATAAATAATGTTAGGTCAGATTATTGAGATCACGGTCTATACTAAAATGTTTTACATTGCATATGTTTAATTATAGTTGCAATATCTGAGGTACTGCAATATTTGTAAATTTAATCAAGTAATTCAACTAAAAAACGAGTTGATAAGGTTATTACAGGAAAGACCATCCATCTTTTCATTCATTTAGTTATCTGCAGTGGCTGTCTTTTAAATATTGATAAAATATTGTAAAGTTATTTTGACATACGAACATTTTCATAACTTGGCTCGATAAAGTTTAAATGATTACCCAACTCCAGCCTTCATATACACACATAGGTGGAGCTGGAATCAGATTCACCCTGACAGAGGCGTGGTGTTTGAGAGATTTGTAACGCTAAGCCACTTAGATCACTTTGCCACCATCCTTCCACCCACACCCCACCTCCACACAGCTGTTCTGTCTCTAGAAATCCATATAAGGTCGTCGTAGTTCTGTGTGAAAAAAACGGTTTCTTCAAACGTTGCATGATTATTGTCGACAAAACGTTTATAAATAAAATTATATATTTTTTCGCTGCATGAACCTCTTCTTTATGCACAAAGATTTAAGAGCAAGAAGGGAATACAATCTTCATTATTTTGAATGAATTAGTAAAAGAACGCACTAAAATCATTGATCAATATCAGGAGATGCTCGAAAACTCGGTGGATAACGTGGCGTGATGTGTGAGCTTGTGCAGTTTTCATCTCTTTAACATTGGGCAAAGCAACAACAACGTCGTCTCTGGCGTATTTCCAGGAATCGTCTTTACAATGTCCCTGATAAAATATTCCAAGTCTTTTGGCTAGATTGTATAAGGATTTAAGTAACGGTTTGACACGTGGGTTTTATCGCCAGAATGGATGTCCATCTAATTGAATGAAAGTATCTGTCACTCAAGGATCTGACCTAGTATACAAGGAGCATTACATAACTGATTTCACATGGTAGTTTTAGAACGGATTGGAAAGTTCTATTTTCATATCCTGTGCAGTTAAATAGCTCTTAATAAATATATTTTAGAATCACTCCTGCCCCACTCTTCATGCAAAGACAGTATGATACGTGCCTTTCCAAATTCCATACAAAATTTGCTTCTTTTGCAAAAATGTTATACAATGTTGAGAGTATGCAAATACATTTTCTTTATATTAATGCAACAATATACAAAAATTTGTCGTTTCTTGAAAAAAAAATAACAATTTGGATAACCAACCAAAAATTAAAGGTGACACTATTTACGAGTGAATTCTCGCATAGATAAGGTTTTTAAGTACATGGTATTAGCTCCATAACGCGAATTTAATTATTGCAATATTATGTTAGTCCGTGAATGTGCTGGACAGTTTATTCGTGATAACGTTTTGGCTTGCATATAAATCATATAATGGGCCAGTACAACAAGATCCATTTGTTGTTACTTATTGTTTTTAAACGAAACAAGACTGTCGCAAGATTTTGTGAGGCAATGCATTTGTCATACATGGGTTCAGACACTCGAAAGGCTCCATGAGGTCTATGCCATACATCAAACATCTTCACAGATGGCGCCATAGATAATACTACTAACAAAAACATTTATGATATTGCTAAATCTGCTAGCTTAAGGATTATCATGTCTATTTCATCCAGTGATGTTTGGCAAATTCTTTCAAGAGCAAGATTAAATCTGGACAGGAGCCTTTCCGCAACAAGTACGAATCAGACTTCACCTGGTGGTGGTAGTGGTTTAATTCGATCTCTAGAGAAGATAACTCACTGTGAGCAGTTAGAAGACAAGAATTTCGCGGGGTTGGCAAGTGAGATCTCATTAAACCACGCGAGAAGTTTGGTTAAATGATAATCTCTGCATTTAGGAAAATACTACTTGGATGTCAAAAACTTCAAACTTTGCTATCGATTTTCTGTGACTCAGTTTTGTATCTGCAATGGGACCAATTTGCAACTGCGTCATTTCAAGATGTATCCTCTCTTGCGCAAGAGGACAGACATAAGGATTGATAACTTTCACGGCTTCTTGATGGAAAATATTCTATCTTCGTGTTGAAAAGGACTCAAGTTGTTCTCCACGATACTAATTACCTTTAATAGTCTACGATTTTATCTAAAATTTGTTTGTACATCATGAATCTTTGAATTAAGTTGTTTTTTTTTTACCTGATGTGTCAAGAATGTTGTAATAATAGTGGTACTAACAGTTATATTAGTAAAAGCAGCAATAGTAGCCATGACAACTGGAGTGATGGCTGATGTGTACTGTTTAATATTGCATAAAATAACAGCGTCCATAACGTTGTGTGAAAATATTAGCACTGTATTATTCCATACGTCCGTCCAATTCTATTTCATCTATCTCTTGACCTAGTGTGGTCGTCGAGGCACTGTGCTGCTGAACATCTGACCAGTTCCCTCCACTTGTCTCGATCGTGCGCCAATGCCAGTGTCTCCGCAAAACGTTTCCTCGTCCATTTTGTGATGTTTTCAGTCCACTTCTGTATCTGTCTACCTCTCATTTTGCCATCATGGACTCTTCCCTGCAGTACTGTTGTGGATAGACTGTTGTCTCTAGTGACATGGTCATACCATTTCAGCTTTCTCTTTTTGACAATAGTAAGAAGGTTTCATAATGGGATATTTTGTGCCTGATGGTGTTACGCTCTTCTTCATTTGTGATGTGGTCTACGCAAGAGATGCCAAGGATGGTTCTGTAGCATCTCATTTCAAGTGCCTGGATTCTTCGTTGTAATTCTGCTGTCAGGGTCCAGGCCTCACATGAATACAAAAAGATTGAGATGACTAGTGTTCTCTATAGTCTGATGTTAGTTTTCAAACAAATATTCTTGTTTCAACAGATGGGTCTTAGCTTTGACATAGCTGCTGTTGTTTGATCTTCAGCATCACCTTACTGGCGTGGCTGATCAAACTGATAGTTCTGTAATTTTGGCAAAGCTGGAGATTGCATTTGGTGGGAGTGTTATATTCAGTGACTGGGTCCACTGTGTTGGCCATTCACCTGTCTACTAGATATTGTTGCAGATTTTTGTTAGTAGCTCTATCACTGATCCCCCCCCTTCTTGATAAGTTCAGCTGGGATGTTGTCTACTCCATCTGGGGTTGTTATGCTATTGCAGCTTCTATTTTGTCTGATTTTAGTATCCCTGCATTCCTTCCTAGAGGATGTCACAATGTTTCAAGCAATCCCTGACATGATGATAAACTTTTACTAGTAATAGAAAATTTCAGTCGTCAAAACCGATATTCTCTATTATTCGATCTCACGCAGGTTTCTTAATTAGAAACACATCTTAACAAAAGCCTTCGCCATATACTCTTAAAATTTCCTTGGTAGGTTACTGAAGCTCAAGATGAAAGTATAAGAAAATTTGACATTCTGTAACAATAATTAGAATAATGTAAGAATAAACAAAACTCCTTCAAGACTATCTTTTACCATCATGTTAAATTTCTGACAAATATTCAATACAAATCTCACATCTGAGTTTGAGGAGTGATTATGGTGTGGGGATGTGTGGTTCATGGACTTGGGTGTTTTGCTTTAAATACAAGGTATAGGGTGAAAGTGTCACAGTTCATTATAATACTTTGTGACTGCTTTGATAATGGTAAGACGTCAATTGGCCGAAACAGAATTCCTCAGGATGATTGAATTTTATCCGATAAATAAAACTGTGAACGAAAGATAGGACCCTAATTAATTAGGTTTGATAATCTTATGTTTGTTCGCTCTTTGCTATGCTTCGTGGATGGTTAATTGATTTCTGTGAAGAATTGAATTTCTAATAAGCAGTGAACCTTAAAGTTGAAAGTGGCAAGCTTAGAGATGTTATCACATTTAGATCAGGGGGAGTATTTGGGAAAGGGTCATTTGGACCTTTATTCTTAAATTTCGTAGATTCTGACTCACGAAACATATGTATTATGATTAATTTTTTTAGAAAACCACTCTTTGTGATTGGCCGAGTGAAATTAAGGCGTACCTCTTGGAACGTTGGGCATTTTCAAGTGACCACTTGGTCAATTTCTTTAGTCAATAAATTGTCAGAGAGAGAGAGAGAGAGAGAGAGGAGAGAGGAGAGAGAGAGGGGGGGGGGGGAAACGAGAAGTTGGCTCCGGGGGGAAGCCTAAGAAAGAATAGTGCTTTTCTCGTTAAACAAGGAAGGGACCAGGTGTCTGTCTTGCAAAAAAGACTGGACTTAGTGCCGGATGCACAGGTTCTAAAGTTTAAGGAAACAGTTTTCCGAAGGAGAGGGGACTCGACAGTTCGGAGACGGAGTCCTGAAGAAACAGAAAGAAAAGGAAAAGGTTACGAGTGAGGTCCGAAAACGGGAAATGACGAATAGCAAGAAGGACAAGGCTGTCGGAAGGGAAGGCAAGAGGAAATCGGAACGTTGGAATAGTCGAGTGGAAGTGTTGCAATCGGTCGTGGACATTGCGCTCTTTTCACCACTCTTTTTGATGATGTAATAAATCCAGATTAGACACTGCTAATAAATCCTGTTGACATCATTTTAAGTTGAATTGAAATTGCCACTATTAATGTTTCTGATTAAATTTGCTATTTTTCTTGCCTTCGGGGACTCGTATTGCCTTAATTGTTTAAAATAATGATGCCCGGTTCTCTGTTGGGATTCTATCTTTCACTCACACCGGGTCATAATATCGATGAAGGTCATTCCCTAGATAACATAGCTAAATCCAATGAACTAAAGGGGTTGGCATTTTACAGTTTCACTGCACTTGTAACACATTTATATTGATATTGTGCAGAGAAAATGGAGCTAAGCACCTTTCTGAAGAATACACCAAGACAACTGACCCTGGGTAGACTTGTCGGTTATCGAACGCAAAACCTTGGATTGTCTTTCTGAGAATTTTTCCAACTGAACTACCGACTCTTGCCGTATGTTACCTGTATACGTAATAGTAATGAAGTAAAGTATTCAGATTTCGATGCAGCATCTTTAAGAGTAGAAAGGGTACATATAAACAATGATCTTTTATTATACTTTCCATAAACAATTCATGACTAGATTATACATTGGTAATTCACAGCTATTAGAGATCAACTCGGACTATCCTTAATTAAATGATAAGATAGAGGTGACGGACAATCATTCTAAATGTGTCAACACAAGTTTCCCCGGGCTTTCATCAATGTAAACTCGGCTGACATGGATTTTATTAACACCTGTGCATGTTGTTAGGTGTTTAGGCTCTAATAAACAGTAACACAGAAAAAGGGAATACAACAAACTTTGTAAAAATTGCCAAATAATTTATTTCCCTGGAAAAAGATTGTAAAAATGAAAAAAGAACTTGTAGTTTTAAGAATCAAATCAAAATATAATCCAAGATTAATCCACGAATTAATTTACAGAACGCCTATAAATGAAATATTCTAATAGATTCAAGTTAAAGTCCTGATGGAAAATCTAAGATGGAAGATGATGACGTATCATGAAGTCTGTTTTGTGGTTATCTAAAGTTATTGTAGAAACACAATATTTAACACTCCGGTGTTGGAAATCCGAATAAAATTTTGATAAACTGTCTTTCTCTATGAATTATGTATGAGCACATCAAATATTTCCAGAGATACGAATTAATCCTTTAACATCCAAATGGTCTGAAGAAAAGCTATCATGGATTCAAAAACTGGCAAAAAAAGAAAAAAAAAGAAAATGACAACGTCAATTCAAACAGCCCAAAATTCACCATATTTCATTAAAACAAACACTATATCGTATTATAATACGAAGATAAGAAAAACTCTTCAAAATGCGAAATCACGAAGTGTGTGTGTGTGTGTGTGTGTGTGACGTGATCGTTTATATCACGTACTAAAAACATTACCCTGACTAGAACAAAACATTTCCACTGTAAGAAGTAAAAGTTGTTTACTTCTTCAATAGTCCATCTTGACCTTGACAACAACCATTCATTTTAAGATACAAATAAAAGTTGTTTACGTGGTTTCAAATAACATTGAATCAAGGTCAGGATCATGGTCAACATTACTTGTTTACCCAAAAAATAGTTCAGGCCATCCGATTTTCAATAGAAAAAAACCCACATCATCTTTAGTGAATAAATTGACATTACAATATTATATAATGAAGAAGAAAAAAAGAATTTAAAACTGACAAAGAAACAAATTTCTATTAAGTCATATGTACGTAACACTGCAAGTAGACACCTTTTGTCACGTGTCCTGCTAAGTCATTGTTTATAGCTGATTGACAAATAATTATGAGGTCTTGTGCTAAGAATGCCTTTGGTCAGATCGTTATTGGTATTTAAGCATTTTTGACTTGGGATTTCTCTTTAACACATTACACATTATCAAAGCAGCACTCAGAGACAACGGGTTGTATTAATTAGTATTTTCTTTGTATTTCAGTCTTGTCCTTTTCCTGTCCTAAGTGTATTTATTTTAATTTGGAAACGATACATCAGGTATGCATGTATGTATGTATGTATGTATGTATGTATGTATGTATGTATGTATGTATGTATGTATGTATGTATGTATGTATGTATGTATGTATGTATGTATGTATGTATGTTTGGATGGATGGATGGGTGCGTGCGTGCGTGCGTGCGTGTGTGTGTGTGTGTGTTAGCGATCAACGGTAATATGCAATTTCCGTTCCTATGATCTATGTTCCCGTCGTGATCGGCAAGTTTAATTTCATTTATATACATTGAAATAAACAAAACGATATCCTCTCCCTCTTTATGTAAATATGTAAATACACTGCGAAGAAAGATTTTAGTTTCATCTGACGCATGCATTTTTCCTTATGAAAATTTTACGTATATTGGGTGATGCAGTTTCCGCACCCATCCTCTTTGTGTTTCTCACCTTCCCCCACTTTCTGTCAGCTTCTGTTTGTCTTTTCCCTTTTCGCCTTGTCACTTTAAGACCAAGTTGCCAAACAATACTTAGAACAAACATACTTAAGATAAGTACAGATATAAGAAACATAAAAGATGCGCAAGAATTTCAAAATAGATTCTTGATAAAACGATTAATATAAGAACCACACTCAGTAAAAAATGTATCTCTATAATATTCATTTGTTTATACATATCCTGGAAGAATATATAATGGTAAATAGTGCCAAAATAAGTATTATTGTTTTTAATTTGAACACACAGGCCAAGCCCTGAGGGCAAGGCGAACGAGGCAACCGCCTTGGGTCCCGCGCTTTTAGAAAATCAACTCCGCAATGCAATATCTTTGATTGGGACCCCGTGCTCATCGCTTGATGCCTTCGCCCCGCATGCTGCCTTGGGCCCCGCACATCATAGGACCGGTCCTGTGAACAAAGTAATTGATCTTAATGTGGATATAAAAAAGAGGGGGTTGGAGAAACACTAATTCAAAGCCAGAAAGAAACATTGACTTATCCACGAATGAAATAATATACATTTGACGGAGAAACAAATGAGATGACAATCCAATAATTTTTCTTCTGTGTTTTGTAGTCTTGAGTAGTTTCTAGTCTCCTTCATGCTGAAAAACACGTTATCGAGAGCAAATCAATACCATCCGTTTATTTGTTCAGATCACTCGCCTGTTTATTTGGCATAGAGCTTTAGATAGATTTTCCCAGGATATTTTAAATTCAATTAGTCTTCTATAGCACAAAGAATACGAAGACACAGGTTTTGACCAACTGATCAAATTGGAGTCCAAAGCAGTTTACGGAGAGAGAGAGAGAGAGAGAGAGAGAGAGAGAGAGAGAGAGAGAGAGAGAGAGAGAGAGAGAGAGATTATCTCTGATTATTAAAGTAAGTTTTGTGCTGAGGCTATATAGCAATGTATATGTACGTACATTTTCTTACTCAAAATATACACTTAAAATAAAGCGAGACTTATCTTTACGTTTAATATTTTTGTCTTGTTGCCTATACTTGACCATTTGTTGAGGGCTTATCTTCTTAAATGTTTGTGCAATTCGATTTTTCATTGTTCGGGGAATAAAAGATTGATAAGCGTCAGGATAAATTACATTGTGTGAATCAAATTTTTTTCTCCTTAAATAAATCACAATTGAGCTTCTGTGTATATGGATTTCAAAGGTAAATTAACCGGAACTGAATACTACAATTGTATTTTTCCTTTGAATCAAGTATGTAAAGGTAAATAAAACTCATTAAGTATGGCCGGGATCACTATTTAAAAATCGGTCGGAACTCGGTAGACAACGTGGCTTACCATGTGAATAGCGATGATTAGTCGGTCAAACTGTATCTCTTGAAGGAACCTAATTGACGCGAGTAGAACATTTCCTGGAATTGGCTTGAGGAGCTTTTAACGAAAATTACATTTATTAATTACATTGAATGGATACTAATTTCAGTCACATTTGTTAACATACGGTGATTTACCAATCTCCAATGAAAATTACTAGATTAACATGAAAGTCAGAGATTGTGAAATGCTATAAAGTTAAGGATTGAATCAAGAAGCTAACGGCTATCCGTTTTCGAGTCAAACTTTAGAAGCCATAGAGACATTCGAAGAAAGGTTCCTATCCTTATAAAGCATAATTTTAGAACACGTTGAAGAATCTTCTGCAAATGTTATACTAAAGTATTTGTTGGCATCTGAATGAAATTCAAGAGTTGATTACTTTGAAAATGTATCAATGGTCAAATCAAGTATGTACAACTATGAAGAGTTTCATTGTCACGACTTATACCTATAGGATTGGAATACTATACTACACACAATTCTAAGCGACGAAATCTTACTGGATAACAAACACTATTCAGAGAAGTTTTACTTCAAGACAAAACGTCTTCACGTGGTGTGTGCTGAAGTCCTAAAACATTTTTTGATAGGATTAACCAGCAATTTCTGGTTAGGGAAAATACAACAGGAATATACAAACTGACGGACACAAAATACTAGAGCAATATAAAGACAATGGCAGACACAAAATTCTACAGGAATATAACGACTAATGTACACAAAATAATACAGGAATAAAACGACAATGACAGGCACAACACACTACAAGAATATAAAGACTATGACACACACACGCAAAATGCTACACGAATATAAAGACAATGACAGACACAAAATACTACAGGAATAATATAACGATCATGACAGACACAAAATACTGCAGGAATATAAAGACCATGACACTCACAACATACTGCAGGAATATAAAGACCATGACAGACACAACAAACTACAGTAATATAATGACTATGACAAACAAAGCATACTACAGGAATGTCGAGACTGACGGACACAACGTACTATAGGAATAGAATGACCGACGGACACAAAATACTACAGGAATATAAAAACTGACAGATACAACATGTTTCAGGAATATAAAGACTGATGGACACAACATACTATATAAATAAAATGACTGACAGACACAGCATACTACTGAAATATAATGACTGACGGACACAGCATGCTACAGGAATATAAAGACTGAATGATTCAACACACTACGGGAATATAAAGACTGACGAACATAATATACTATAGGAATATAAAGACTGACGGCCACAAAATACTAAGGAATTTAAAGACAATGACATACACAAAATACTTCCGGAATATACAGACAATGATATACACAAAATACTACAGGAATAGAAAGACTAGGACGGACAAACTTAATACAGGAATATTAAGACAATGACAGACGCAAAATACTACAGGGATATGAAGACAATGATATACACAAAATATTACAGGAATAAAAGGCATACGACAGGTACAAAATACTACAGTAACATAAAGACAATGATAGACACAAAACACTACAGGAATATAAAGACCGACGGACTCAAAATACTTCAGGAATATAAAGACTATGACAGAAACAAAATGCTACAAGAATATACAGACAATGACAGACACATAATACTACGGAAATATAAAGACAATGACGGACAAAAAATACTACAGGAATATAAAGGCTGTGACAGACACAAAATACTATAGAATATGCAGACAATGACAGTCACAAAATACTATAGAATATGCAGACAATGACAGTCACAAAATACTATAGAATATGCAGACAATGACAGACACAAAATACTATAGAATATGCAGACAATGACAGTCACAAAATACTATAGAATATGCAGACAATGACAGAAACAAAATACTATAGAATATGCAGACAATGACAGTCACAAAATACTATAGAATATGCAGACAATGACAGTCACAAAATACTATAGAATATGCAGACAATGACAGACACAAAATACTATAGAATATGCAGACAATGACAGAAACAAAATACTATAGAATATGCAGACAATGACAGACACAAAATACTATAGAATATGCAGACAATGACAGACACAAAATACTATAGAATATGCAGACAATGACAGAGACAAAATACTATAGGAATATAAAGACAATGACAGACACAAAATACTATAGGAATATAAAGCACTTGCTGCCATAACGATTGTCATCAATATTACAAACAATTTCATGAACTGAAGTCAATGACAGTTGACAGTGTTTCAGACATAGTGGATTACCAAGTATTGCTAAAAGAATTGATTCTACAAGGCGACATGATTTCATTGAATTTCGGAAGACAGGTGGTGTGTGTGTGTGCGTGCGTGCGTGCGTGTGCGTGTATGTATGTGTGTGTCTGTGTGTGCCAATAATTTATCTGCGAACCAAATTTCTCAACGTTTTAAAAGTGCTGCGAACAGTGATAAATAAGTTGTGTACCTCCGTTTAAAGAAAGACTGGTTCTATAGATAGTTGCTTACTCAAGTAGATTTATGCCTGGAAATATGCATAGGACTGGAAAAGTCTTGGCTTCAATACTTGGATACAAGCGTTTACTCACAATAGCAAAGCTACTGATACAAAATAGAATCAGACATAAAATCAATGGGTAACATCCCAGAAGCGAGAGTGGAATTAGAGTATTTTAATGGAGGACAATACATTTTTCTCGTTAGAGCAAATACTGTAAGGCAATTTGACATACTGTATACAATCAGAACAGATGGAAGCAAACTTAGCAGCCAACGGAAGTAGTATTGTACAGCCACAAATGAAGGATGCGATGATAGATAAACTGAACGAGACCTAAATGTCAGAACTTTGACATAGACTGAAAGCGACGCATGTAAATAGATAATGCTGCAATTTGGCCTGTTACATGTTTATGATTTAAGTTGTACCTTTTTTGTGTACTGATTAAATTATGGGTCATTCGTTTATTGTGTCTTGACAGACAAACCATGCAATCTAAATACGTTTATGTTCTTGTTACACAACCATGACAGATTAAAGGTATTTAAAATCTACTGTATCGTGAATCCCTGTCATTTTCATTATAATTTAGACGTTTCCGTCTGTTTGAAATAATCTATAAAAACATAATTTGCTTTTTTTCTTTCCAAAACATTTCATCGTGCATTCTTTCCAGCGTATCATCCTAATAATGTGATTCGCGCACTGTATAGCTTCAGTCGCGAAAAGAACATGCACACGTACTTTCGCATGTGTAAGAGGTGAGTCTATACGAAGTGTAACGACGGTTTAATTCGGCAGTACACCAAGTATTCACATACAACATCAAAACAAAATGTAACTTTAACACAACTAGGTTAACTGTGAATTGAGACGCAAATCAATTACAATTTATTTTGTAACCAGGTTTAAGGCAATCTTTCATCACATCATCATCACTGCCCGTCACTCCTATCAGGGTATGGGCCGCCAACTACAGATCTCCAGAGTCCTCTGTCCTGGGCAATTTTTTCTAGCTGGTTCCAGGTGTAGCCCATCTTGGTGGTGTCCGCTTGGAGGTTGCGTCGCCAGGTGTTTCTTGGACGGCCTCTCTTCCGCTTGCCTTGTGGGTTCCACCTCAGCGCCTGCCTGGTGATACTGGTTGGCGGTTTTCGTAGGGTGTGCCCTATCCAGCCACATCTCTTCTTCCTGATTTCTTCTTCAGCAGGAAGTTGGAAGGTCCTTTCCCAAAGATTGGCATTGCTGATGGTGTCAGGCCAGCGGATCCGGAGAATCCTTCTGAGGCAGCTGTTGATGAAGGTCTGGACTTTCCTGATGGTGGTCTTGGTCGTCCTCCAGGTCTCCGCTCCATACAGTAAGACTGACTTCACATTGGAGTTGAACAGTCGGATCTTGGTGGTCAAGGACAGCTCTTTGGAGGTCCAGATATTCTTGAACTGGATGAAGGCGGCTCTTGCTTTGCCGATCCTTGCCTTGACGTCTGCGTCTGTACCGCCCTGCTGGTCAATGATGCTACCCAGGTAGGTGAAGGACTGCACTTCTTCCAGGGGACTTCCATTCAGGGTGACTGGTTCGGTACTTGTGGAGTTGATCTTCAGGATCTTGGTCTTGTCCTCGTGGATGTTGAGGCCAACTTGTGAAGACGTGGCTGCCACAACGTTTGTCTTTTCTTGCATCTGCTGTTTGCTGTGTGAAAGGAGTGCAAGGTCGTCGGCAAAATCCAAGTCGTCTAGCTGGCTCCACAAAGTCCACTGAATTCCGTTCCTGTGCTCGCTGGTGGACGTCTTCATAATCCAGTCGATGGCGAGGGGGAAGAGA
Organism: Unio pictorum; assembly: GCA_030141615.1. NCBI lineage: Eukaryota > Metazoa > Mollusca > Bivalvia > Unionida > Unionidae > Unio > Unio pictorum. The sequence continues at coordinate 4,797,852 of JARLTB010000227.1, forward strand.
AACGGTGATAACAAGCATCCTTGTCGGACTCCATTTCGCACCTGGAAGCTGTCTGTGAGCTGCCCTCCATGGATAACTCTGCAGGACATGCCGCCGTAGGAGTTCCTGATTAGGTTGACCATCTTGGCTGGGATGCCGTTGTGCCGAAGGAGTTTCCAGAGGGTTTCTCGATCCACGCTGTCGAACGCCTTCTCGTAGTCGATGAAGTTGATGTACAACGGAAGGCAATCTTTAGGATGTGTCATACTCTGTTAACTTTAAAAATGAATCATATTGCCGAAGACACAGTCGTCTACATGTTAGCAGACCAGATAGAAGTCAGGCGGTGTAGTAAGTGCATACTTTAACAACAAAAAGATAAAAAGTCACAAGAAAAGTACAATGAAAAAGCATCCGCTGCCAGGAATAGAGGTGCAACTGCCAGAACACTAGAAAACATGGATTGCTGACTCCGTCCCTTGACACGTCCACTTCCTTCCTAGTGATTAGGTATTACCGAGAATGATTCAAAACAAGTGTTTCCTAATTCGAGCAAACTTAAAACCCATTTCCAAAGAATGGCTCCATATTCGGCGAAGACTTCTTTTCAAAATGGTTTAGCTGCAGACTCTCTTAAGACAAATATCAAAGACAGAACAGGCATGTTACAACAATTTACTGGATTTGTCAAAGCAAGACCTCACAAGATTTAGTCATTGAATTTATCAGCTTCTTTTTTTCTGAAACAAAGATGCCACAAAGTAATACTATTATCATTCACAACTACCAAATAAAGCATCAACCAGGAAAAAGAAGGGAAAATAACCCGTTAAACCGTTATTTTGTTAACACCGGCTAAATTTCAATATTCCATAGAGAAAGCAAATGATTCACAAAACACCATACGAAATCATCGAAAGAAATGGTGCCTTTGACCAAAATACAGATACAGTGGTTTCGAAAACATCGTAGTGATCTTCGCCAAATGGTCAAAAACAAACTGACCACTGGTCAAAATGCATGTGAAAATATTTAATACATCAACACACTAGCAAATACATCGAGATATTACCACATTTAGGCTAAACGTTTTAAAATACATCGAGATATTACCACATTTAGGCAAAACGTTTTAAAATACATCGAGATATTACCACATTTAGGCAAAACGTTTTAAAATACATCGAGATATTACCACATTTAGGCAAAACGTTTTAAAATACATCGAGATATTACCACATTTAGGCAAAACGTTTTAAAATACATCGAGATATTACCACATTTAGGCAAAAAGTTTTAAAAAATCGTACGATCGTAGCATTTACTGTACTCCACAGCAGTGACACCTAAACATGCAAAGGATAGTGTTAAACGTTTAAAGCGTCAAAAAGCAGAAAGAAAATTGTTTCAACAATGGAACTTTGCATTGGAAAAAAAGTTATTTACATAATTGAATGCCCTAATTGTCTCGTGTCAATGGAAACAAATATGAAGATATGAGCGAAGAAGCGTTAGAAGGAACATATTACTTGATTAAGCTACAGCGAGTGTATCAGAACAAAAGAGGACGTATACAATATCGAAAGCATTCTCTTTCGAAGAATACGTCATAAAGTGCAAAATGTACGTTTCAGAAATTGAAAGTTAATTGGAAGCATCGCTCAGAAGTTTACCATAGAAGTCTTTTGAGAAACAGTGGTAGCGATTAAATCAGCGTAAGTCTTGTAGAATGTGTGATGGCGATAAAAGCCGCCTGGGCCTACACAAAGAGAGAAAAGGAGCGACAGAAAAGAGAGAAGGACATTTCTACGTGCATGAGGGTTGAGGTAAGAATGTAAGGATGCAGAATAGGAAAAATACAAGAAAGATGATAGGGGATGAGTGGTTGTAGCAACAATAGTCGACAGATGAGACTTGCTAAATAGAGAGCAGTGAGTATATTTATAAGAAAAATTGTCTACACAAGACAACTTGCAGTGGAGACTGAATTGCAGCCTGTGGTGCACGAACGCGGACTTGAGAGTACTATGGGAGCGTGTACAGACAAAAGGGACCTTTTTGGGCTACCAAGATCTCTAGGTATACGAGATACTCCTCATAAACAATATGAAGAATCATGACTATGGTTGTATCTTTATGTCTTTGTTCACACCTGAACTAAAACTGAACAATCTCATCTTTTGTGTACTAACTTGATATGGCTATTGTGTGTCTACAAATCTTTGTGTATGCTAGTGTGTTTGTATGTATATCGATTTAGCGTTTCTATAAACACTCCTCTCATTTTCGTTGGATAATATGTGTGGGATGTTTAGTCATTATATTCGGTGGGTGTGCTTGATAGTATATCAAAAATCGAGCTTTGGAGAGTATATCAAAAGGTGATATCTTCAAGAATAATTAAACAACGCGTTAGATAGTAAATAACTCATTTTACCAACAACGTTAAATATTCTCTGGTCCCCATGTTGATTTCCCTTTTGGGTTCACAATCCTTCTAATTTTTTAAGTTTTAGGGTCCACGTGGCATATGCTACTTCTTATATTAAATACACAATAAGTGTATTGTTTAAAACAAACAAAAAGTACATTCAAGCATACACATGGATAAATCATAATATCAAAATTGGAAATATACAAACACTGGATTGAAAACGGTTTGTTCTGTATAAACGTCTTTTGTAATAGTTCCATTCAAAATCTGACGCATTTTAAATGAGTAGAAATGTGTTCAATATTGTGATTCCCATAGAAATAGAGAATTCTCGGGATAAAAACAGAAGAAAATAGTAGAATCAAGCTCAGACGTCTCACGAATTTGGAAGCTCATTAAACAAATACATGCACGCAAAGCATGCAGTAACCGCACGATTACGTGACATGAATCGTCTGCGCATTTAGCACCTTACTGCACCGTTTGGTTCTTTTGATCATTTGAAATAACTGATTTGCTCGGTCAAAAACGTTTCGATGGAAACTTATTTACAGTTCTTCACTCGATGTACAACACTCTGCGTTCATGAGTCCATATGAAAGGGCAAAATATTCAAAAGTATTCACCTGTAATATTGACACCAGCCAAGACTTAGCAGTAAGCCATCTTATGTTCGATCTATTTATAAATCATTCAATGTCAGACCTAAAAGTACTGAATTACACATTATTAAAATGACATTAGTGCATGGTTATATGCTTCTTGACCCTTGCAAACTCTTCTGAAAATAGTTGAATATGTGTCAATTTAGATAAAACTACAATTATGGATTCAGAGACGGTAGATTTTTGAGGAGCAACACAAATTGGTATCATAGGGATAAACAAATCCAAACCATATTTGGATATTATTACATTTGATTAAATTCAGTCCTAAAATATCTTAGACGAATGCAAAGCAAGAACTCCAAATTTAAGCAAAAAAGTCTTTCCATTCAATACGTATTATTCAAAATAAGTTATGCAAATTTTCCGTGACAGAAGCTTTCAAACTATTTGGTGCTATGATCACACCTGTATTAACCTATACAGCTGAAATTTGGGGGTTTGAAAATTCACATCAAATTGAAAAGGTACGTGATGGGCTTTATACTAGATTTTGAAACCATTTAAGATAGACACACTCCCTTGTACCACGTGGTAGATTCCTCTGTTTTATTTATTATTGTAAACCTGTTAAGCATTGGATTATGCCATTGGATTATGCTCATTATAATGGGTGGTAATTAATATCCAAGACAACGTTATATTATGCTGCAAAAATGGACGTGCCGGGTAAAGATACCTGGGTATCGAAATGTTAAGGATATATTAAGATGTAGACTTGGTTGTATTTCGTTCGTACATGATGTAAGAAATGAAAAAGTAATTTGTTCTGTTTCAGACAATTGTCTTAAACACAATTTAATTCGGGACTGGAAATCAGCCGTAAAAATAAAATCACATCTGGCATATCACTATATGTCTATAAATACAGATGTATGTAAAGGTATATGCTTTTATGTAACCGTATGTGTATGCTCGCACGTATGAACTTGAGAATTTTATGAATTATACGAAGTATTTTAACGTTGTTGTTTATTATTCATAATTCTAATTGACTTGTAATAAAGTTATAAAAGTAACTAATCACTCAGATGTTTATTGTGAAGAGGACTCTATTTCTATGTGAAACAACTGTACATGTATTTATGTGACCAGATGTGATTTTCGGATTCAGCGTATTTTTTTAAACTAATTTTTCATTAAATACGTGTTTAAAAAAAACCCCACATTTCCTTACTTTTGTACAATTGTATACATACATAAATTATGATCTCATACTTGCATTCTCTCTCTCTCTCTCTCTCTCTCTCTCTGTCTTTCTATGTCTGTCTGTCTGTCTGTCTGTCTGTCTCTCTCTGTCTCTCTCTCTCTCTCTCTCTCACACACACACACACACACACACACACACACACACACACACATATGCGCGCACGAGCGCGCTCTGGACATGTACATACTAGTCGTACTTTAACCTGGTAGTTTAAATCCATTATTATGAAAAATTCAATGTTATACTAACTTATAAACTGTTAACGGTGAGTCCAAGTCTCCCATCATTAGAACCATGTGTCTAGAGCAAACACTGTACAAAAAAACATTTTCCTACCAGTGTCAACCATTTCATTGATAAAACGGCATATCCATTAAAAAGATAATTAATAGGAAAAATTGAACAACTGGATTCAGGGGGAAACAAGTATCGAGTAACGATAAAGGTAAATGTCAGGTGTGGGTAACTCGTTGAGTGTCTACTGATACGTCTTTTAAGGTGTATGAAAATATAGTTATTACTAATTTTTCTGCGTCAAGAAATCACTAATTTCCGACACTGTATAAGATTTGCTAATCCCAGACTTCATTAATTGATACTGATATAAATGAACTCGCTTGATTTATTTGTTCTAGTTTCATTGAATATGTCATAATTAAATAAAATAAGTTATATAAGCAATGTAATTAAACTAAAACATCATGTAACGAATTTAATTTAGAGAGAGGGGGGAATTTGTTTTTTTTTCCGATTATATGTTACAGTATGAATCTAGCAAATTTGAAAAATAGCACACGCATCCTAAAACACAGAGAGAGAGAGAGAGAGAGAGAGAGAGAGAGACACACACACACACACACACACATATATATAAATATATATTGCAGCATAATTATTTTGTCAGGAACGATTTTGACTGAGAAAAAGAATATCTTGAATGAGATGTGATCAAACAAACATCTTATCAGATTTAATTTTTTAAAAGTTGAATTGCTTAAAAGCTTCACAAATACCACTGTGTAGGCTTATTATAGTTTATAATGACCTATGAAATTACATTTTGGTGGAAACCTTTGATAAGATCTAAATACCAACATACTGTGGTCATGATCATTACAAGCCAGTCAAAGGTCAGGCACCACCCTAATCTATCAGATCCTTGGTAATACAAAATATTGCTACCTTTTTGTTTGCAAACCTATGAGTTCCTCATTTACAACTATATATTACATATAAGTAAGCAATAAGATTTAATCATACTTTTGCTTTTTGTTAAAAGGGCGTGGGAAGAACCTTGAAGCTCGACAATAAAGAAAACCAGGTCATTTGTATCCTGGACAATTTTGTTATGTTTTATTTTTCTATTTTATCGAAGATGCTTTTAAAGCCAACCCACGCAGATTATATTAATAATGCATCAGTGTTGTTTCTCAGTCATGCATACTTTTGCCAATTCATGATTTCTATTTATGTCAGTGCAATTACAATCGAAGGCGGCACTTGCCAACAACAAGGACACAAACCATGTTTAATATTTCACTATGTATAGTAACCATTTTACTATTATTCCTGATGTAGCAATAACATCTATCTTATACATACATACATACATACGTACGTACGTACGTACGTACGTACGTACGTACGTATGTATGTATGTATGTATGTATGTATGTATGTATGTATGTATGTATGTATGTATGTATGTATGTATGTATGTATGTATGTATGTATGTATGTATGTATGTATGTATAGATAAATAGATTATTCACTAAGTTTTACGTTTTAAGATCTTTTCCCTTGATTAAAACAGCGGTGGTTAAATGTAACGGATCAATTCCCACATAACGCCGTTGAACCATGTCCACCTGCGCCTTATCATGTTTTATTTTAGCAACAATTCCTTGGAAGAATAATAAACAAATATCAACTCAGAATGATGAAATACGAGATGATGTGAATATGTTTCTTTACCTCTTTAATGACATTTCGTTTATGTGTATTTTCACGTGTGCCTCCTGTGCGCTTTTGATAAATGATAATCCCTCATTCAACTTGCTGTGAAGTTGGGGTCAGGTCACGGTTTTAGTTGTAAAGTTAATTTTGTTATTTAAAGCTACGGAAAGCATTTCAAGAAAAGTAAAGTATGTACACCCCTGGTGGGCATGGACATGTAAATAGCAACGGAGTGGGGATTTAATTAGCCCATCGTCTAAAAACACTACAAGTTATACAGGTAGCCTAATGTGATTGCAGAAATGAGGTTATAAAGTGTTTAATGGTCGTTAAACATCTGTATTAGATCTGAAGAAACAAAAAAAAAATAAATGTATCTAGTACCTGATGTTCAGCATTATATGTCACTATTGATTATAAATTAGAAAGCTATTGAATTCTCTCGAACGTTATCATGCATTTTGATGCTAAAAATATTCTCTTAATGAGTTGTCCTATACCATATCACAATAAAACTATTAAATTGCACATGCTTTCTCCGCTACAGGCAATTAAACCTCAACGTTGACCTAGGGAAAGAAAGAAAAAACAAAATGCTACAGTACATCGTATCTGTTATTGTTCGCATCTATTATAAGAAGTGGCTTAAAGCACACGTCTAGAGAGATCTTGTGTAATGAAAAAAGATTATTTATGAGAGAGAGAGAGACAGACAGAGACAAAGACAGAGACAGAGACACAGAGACAGAGACAGACAGACAGACAGAGACAGACAGACAGACAGACAGAGACACAGAGACAGACAGACAGACAGAGACAGATACAGAGAGACAGAGAGGAGAAGAGAGAGACAGAGAGAGAGAGAGAGAGAGAGAGAGAGAGAGAGAGAGAGAGAGAGAGAATTGAATATGAGGGACTATTGTCCTAAAGCAATACACTTTATGCATCATGTAATTGTGCTTTTTTATATGCTCTTCAGATTAGGAAATTAACTAGTATCGCATCTTACCTTTATTTACTCCACAACAACTCAATTTTTAACATTTTTTAAACAATACTTTACGATGTGACACTCCATGACAAGCTGCGAATTAAAACATGGCATGAGATCCTGGCAGTATGAACTAAACTTGGCAGTGTAGATGTCAATATTTAGTTCTGTGCTTAATTAACAAAATTAGTTAAATAAATACACACATTTCATGGATATTTCCATATGCCCAGAACTGCTACCTGAATTTAAACCAATCTTTACCTGATGACGTCACATTTAAACCAAAAATTAACAGCATATACATGTGGTAGTTTAATTTATTATGCAACATTTTTTTAAAATTTCACCTCAACATGATTGGGGATATCTCATGGAAAAATACAAATATCTGATCATTTATGGGACAGAATAACTTTCATCTGTATTGTACACAATGTGCTCGAGAATACGCATGTTGTTTTGTTTATATTTAGCATGATTCTACGGATTTTGATAATTAGCTTGCCCACTAAGAGAACAAATATAACTAGACAGATCCATTATCAGAATCCGAAGGTCAAAATGGTTTCGAATCAGAAAAAAGAAACAAATCAACCGTATTTAGCTACACCAGCTTAGCTTGAGTTACGCCATATATGCATGCCGATGTATGGCGTAAATCGAAAGTAATTTGTCCATTTAAAAGTTGCAAATTATAGAAGTTCTTGGGTAAATTATTCCCCGAAATGTTCAAGTAATTATTATTTATGCATACTTTTAAAAGAAATTAATTCATAAAATACGTATGTGAACTGCGCGCAAACCACAGTAAATGGTGCCAGCGATGGCGTAAACACGAGACAATCGGAGCAAACTGATAATTTCTTCACGATAAATGTCATTAACATGAAGGCACGGAAATTGAGTTGGCGTATAGCAATCGTCACTGTACAGAAATTTTAGAATCTTAAGAATCTACGGCACACACAAGTCAAATTGTCTTTCAGTAGCTTTATTTCTACACTTCTTATGTCTTTTGACATTCATTGTTAGGTTGCAGAAAGTTATGTTGTTTATTCTTAATAAACGTGAAACGGTAAGGTTAAGGTCTATATTACTTTGCTAATAAAGGAATAAACAAAAAGAAAATAATACAAACAAGCACACAAAACAAACAATGCATTTATTTTACATGATAACTCGACCATGAAGAAAGTAGAGGCAACTTACATACGCACACTCACGTTCCGTTCCTAATGATCAAGAGTCAAAAAGTCTGATGGGCGGAAACAGCAACTATTTGTATTCAGGCGTCAAAAAGTAAGGCGAAACAAGCAGACTGTACTTTTCAATCAATCTCAGATTCACAGTTTTATTACGATTTAAAAAATCCTTTCTAAAAGGAATACGGAGTCGTCATTTAATTAATAGGTACAGTTAAATTTGTTATATTCTCCGGGAAGTATTTCATGCATTACGATTACGAAAAAAACCCAAACATTAATTTCCGCAGTGAAATCGTTGTTAACAAAATTTAATTTCTAAACTGTCTACATTCATCCAATATTTAGCAATTGGTCGCATCATTTAGTCCAAGATTAAAGATACTTTCTAATTCTGACTTATTACTTTATTCTACAAACTATATATATATATATATATATATATATATATATATATATATATATATATATATATATATATATATATATATATATATATATATATATTAGGGGGTTCATGGTTATATATATATATATATATATATATATATATATATATATATATATATATATATATATATATATATATATATATATATATATATATATATATATATTCAATAATTCAATAAGTAACGATCACGTGGATTAAACATCTCATTACAAATGAAGAAGGATTTTGGCAGAATATGGATGCAAAACAAAATTTTAGGAACATATGGGTGTATTCAGATATTAAACATGGAGAAACAGAATGAACATAAATTGGTCAATGTATTAGTAAAAAAAAGTTTAGCAGGATGTTATCCCTGCCTTAGCAACATGGAAAAGGGAACCATTGTAAGCGGAGAATGCTTGCCATCTGATATTCTAACTTTTATTGATATAAGAACATATTAAAAAATATGTTTATTATCAAAGATTCTTATTACATACTACATCAAAAGACACACTAATTTCATTTTAATAGTATTCCATTATTTCAGTAATATCTGGTCACTGGAAAAAAAATATTTCAAATTATATTGAGAAGAGAAACTCTCAGATGAATTTAAATTCAGATATAAATATATTCTTAGCAAATAAGAATTTAAAGTCTGTATATAAAGATATGGTGTGGAATTAAAAAAATAAACCTTCTGGAAAACATGGGATTTGCTCACCACAATTAAGGTTACAAATAAGTGATCAAAAGGACAAAAAATGACATACATGCAACTACGGTCGTAATAGTATAGAATTAAAATTATGTAGCCCCGGGTGGCCGAGTGGTCTAAAGCGCTGTCCGTTACGGATCACTGCCATCTCAACTCTGCGTGGCTTCGAGTCTCGGATTCGGCCAATGTGGGTATATGAGAAAGCTTGCCAGTAGCTTCTCGTGGGTCGCTGGTTCTTTCCGGGTTTTTCCCAGGTTCTTTCTCCACCATTAATACTGGCCACCATGTATAGCCTATATTTTGCTGAAAAATGGCGTTAAACCATAAAAACAAAACAAACAAACATGTAGCCCCGGAACACTACCGTCATTCTGGTTTAGAAATAAAATTATGTAGCCTTCGTAACACCGCGATCATTCTGGTTTTGAATTAACATTATGTAGACCGCAGTCTTCTACAGTCATTCTGGTCTTCCCAAAGTTAATCACGTGTGATAAACATGTGATTGTTCATGTTTCTTAGACGTAGTGTGATTGGCTATGAAAGCAGTTCAATCCAGTTCTTAATTTAATGTAATTTTCACTTAAAATAAGTCACTAACTGAATGAGGCAATTATTTCAAGGTAAATAAGCCTGTTATAGAATAGTTTGCATGTGTTTTCAAACGTTTTCTTGCAGTTGCCAATAAAGGTTTCGAAATTATGCTGTTTATTATATTGTACGCTAGGATTACAGACAAAGCGCAAACTTAGTGTATGTGTATTTCTCACACGCCTTTAATCTTCACAATAGTAGATAAATTCTTTTTTAACATTTCGTGATTGATGGTATTTACGTTTTAGAGATGGTAAATATGCTGAGAGGTTTCACTGGACAGTTTATCTGATGACGATGACCTATTGCAGAAAAATGAGAAAAATTCACACTGAAGATACAAATAAAAACATACTAATGATTGTTTTTTTAAAAAAGCATGACTATAAGATTTCGATTGCTGCAAAAAGTTTAATGCCTTACAGACCCTTCTTAGATTATAGTAATGTATTCATCTGACCCTGGGTCAACGCATCCAAAACGAGGCTAAGATAAGCCTCCAGTTTCATTTTACCTCGCAACCATGGCTGCTACAGTTTTCCGGCAACGGAAACAAATCGTGACAGTTATTGTTGTGTTCCGTTGTGCATTGGGAATGCTAGAATTCACATAATTTAAGCTTCCACCATATTCCATCAGTGAAAAGATGGAGCTTCGTAGAAAATGGATTGTTGCAATACGTCGTGATAAGGGGCCACATTTTAATGTAAGACACTGAATGAGTGTTGGTGTGTTTGTATTTTCTTGCAACTGAATGATGTAAGACAGAGAAATCTAAACGCAAAATAGATAATGTCGATGAAGCGAATGATTGTATGTATGTGTGTTTTATAATGATAGGTTTCTAAAAATGTTATCCCTAGTCACATTCCACATAACGGGTTCAGCAAAAACTGGGCGTACCTCCACACACGCATTTATATAAGAAATTATGAATTTACGTATGAGTAGTAAGTACAGAAAAAGTGAACTTTATTACCTCGTTAAAAAAAAGAAAGTATGAGATGGCAATGATATGTAATCGAACCATAGCTTCGTAACTGTTGTTTTACACATTAATGTCATAGTGTATATGAGAGAGAGAGAGAGAGAGAGAGAGAGAGAGAGAGAGAGAGAGAGAGAGAGAGAGAGAGAGAGAGAGAGAGGTGGGTGGGTGGGGTGTCATACAATCAATGGAAAGGAGCCTTTGTTAAAACTCTTGTATAATTTTAAATTATAGTGAAGCTGGTAACTTTGCTAGTTATAATTTTTTTGGTCTCCATTAGCGTTACAAATGCTGATGAAAAGCTACACTATTATTTTATCTTCTTCAGATTCTGTGAGCTGCATAAAGCATCCAAAGTAAAATTACAGATCTGGAGGAGAGACTGAGAAAACCAGAAACAGAATTGGAAGAAAAGGAAAGGAAACTGCAAGATTTGAATACAAAAAATAAACATGGAGAAATTTGGATTGAACAGATTTACAGATGACGATGAAATGATTGGATTTTACACGTTTTCTCACATATGAGGTTTTTATAACCTTCTTCAATAGCATTAAACGTACTGCCATTAGAATGAAGAGCTCATATTACAGCACCAGGAATGACATCAATATCAGGGCACGGCAAAAAACAATGGACCTAGTTGATGAACTTGTCATGTTTTTGTGTAGGTTGAGATGTACATTTCCGATTGAAGATACGTCTGTTCGATTTAATATTCACAGGTCTTCTGAAAATTGGAAAAATAATCATGTAGACAAATTATTTGTATTTCTTACTAGGAAGTAAAAATGTTTGGCAAAGTCGTGAGCAGGTTCAACCAAATATTCCTCTCAAGTTTAAACTGTCCTAACCATGAACCGGAATTATTACTGACTGCACATAAATATTTACAGAAAGGTCCTTATCTCTAGTGCTTGCATCAAAGCCTTTTTCAAACTAAAAAACTCACAACACCTGGAAAGGCTTGGTAGGGAGAGCCGCACATGGTGCAATCACATTTGTGTATCTTGTACTCGGGATGCATGAGTGATGTGGAGATCACACAGCTTTCGGGGCTTAAAGATTTGTAAGAACCAGGGGACCAAATTATGGCAGATAAAGGATTTACACAAAGGTTTCGAAGGTACTGGTGTTTCCATTGTATCACCACACTTTTTGTGTAGTGATGGGCAGTTCACAGCTTCCCAGGTGGAGGACAATCAGAACATTGCAAGCCTGAGGATACACATGGAAATACACATTCAGAGGGTGAAAGAATACAAGTTATTACCGTCTGTGGTGCCTTTGACAAGTTCAGGGACAATAAGTCAGTTGTGGACAGCAGCAAATAGACTAACTTTGTTCAAACGACCACTAATTAAACAAAAAAAATTACATTTTGTGACATGAAAGTACCATGTGGAACTTGTGAATGAAAACAAAGATACTGCGACATTATTAAAGTACCAGATATGGTTTATTTTACTGACATTTCAATAGTTTTTTTTAGACCTTAACATCATGCCACATTTCATTGGTCATGCAAATACCTTTTAGATGTGTGAGTGTCGATATACATACATACATATATATATATACTCAAAGAGTTCATGTGAAAAATGATACACAATTATATAATGCATATATTGGTGACTGTTCCGGCCTATATACTTATATAGTAAGTAAACCAACTAAACTGAATTTAAAATTGACAATTTTTGAATTTGCGACAAAGTCCACTTTGGCAAATAACTTGCAGCCATTTTGCTTACAACTAAATACATAGCTTGGAGTTGTCAGAATGATTTTATAGTGAAAAGGCATAGAAAATTCATTTTAATATATCTTACAAAACATTCATGTGCATAAATACAATCAGGAGAACTTACTAATTGAGGTAGAATATATAATAGAAAAGATCAAGCTTGTCCTTGACAGCTTGCCAAAATTCCTTGTCAAACAGAATAGTCTCAGTATGAAAGTCATTTTCCAACCAAACACACAAATCACACCATTCCAGTCCTGTATCTGCCAACTGGGCTCACAATTATGCCACTTGCATACAGATTGACATTGTAATTTAAAAAAACAGAAACCAAAATCATACATACAATAATTTAAAAGGTGGTTTTGTTTATTCTTCAAATAAAATGTTCTTACACACTGGGGTGTCATTGATGCAATACAAATTATTTTCCTTGATTTCTTAAGCAGGTTTTTCAAATTTTGTTGTCGAAATATCTTGTAAGAAGGATACAAATCTGGTCATTTTTTTTTCTTTTCTTTACAGCATACTCATTTTGTAGTCCAAAAGCCAATCATAATTTAGGAAACTACACAGCCCTGGAACGTTTATTTGAAGAAATATGATATCGCTAAATTGTAATGTAGACAGCATTTATGCAAGATCTGAATTTCAAAGTCTCTACTGGTGGGGGGCGTGGTTGGTTAAAAGGGCAGTTTGTGTCACTAAGCACGTTTTGTAAATGTTTTATTCTGGCCGCGTGTTTTGAACACAATATTGATTGAACATAGCTGTATATTTAAACCATACATAATCAAAACAAAATTCATGCTTTAAATAGTTTCATTTCTCTATCGTTAACTTGTATTTTGTGTGCTGTAGAGAAAAAGGACACTTAAGATAGGACGTAAATGAACTTACGTTTAAGAGAATGGACATATCCCTCATTGTAATACTTGAATCCTTTTGTCATCTATTCATTCACTGAACTGCTGGAGACACCCGTGATGAAATTCTCAACGAATGAAAAAGAAATATCTGGCAGTCAGCTCATATGGTTACTCGATGTACAGTAGGACGCCATATTTTTTTCTCAATCTGCCTACCTTAGCCTCGTTTTCGCGATACATTAATATTCATGATGATTTCATTAAGAATGGTCTATACAACTGGTGTACAAGTCTGCGTATATTCTTGTACACATCTTTACAAGAGGTGACCTTAGGGTTGTTGGAGTATGTCTAATGGAGGCAGTGTTTCTCATCCAACAAATGCCTGATATCGTCGTAGTTCTCATCAAACCAGTCTTGATGTTTTCTGGAAGAGGGTCCTAGGATTTCCGAAGCTGTGCTGAATGAAGCCCAGTCGGTCTCCACATTCTGATTGTCGAAAGGGGTGGATTTCAGACATTCTTACAGCATCCACGAGACACTGTTTGGTACTGGTGCATTTCTGCTTGGTGATGGTCAGTCGTTTAGGAGCCTTCTTTACCTATGGTCTGAATGTGGATGTTGAGATTGGTGAAGACGAGGCGGTGTTTTGTTCAGCAGTCAGAGCTGCAGGAGGACTTGGTCACACGCACATCCTGCGTGTGCCTCTTCCTGACAATGACGTTGCTGATGAGCTGCCAGTGCTTAGAGTGATGGTGAGTTACATGCCATCCGGTTACGGATAGGGAAGGGGAAGACTGTTAGTGATCAGCAGTTCATGTTCGGCGTATGTCTGGAACAAAAGGAGACCGTTGCTGTTTCACTGACCCATTCCGTGTTTTCCTAGCACTCCATCCCAGGCGACATGATCACAGCCTACTCTTGCATGGAAATCGCCAAGAATTACGAGCTTTTCTGCCATTGGAACGACAAAAATGAGGGAGTTTAGATCCTCATAGAACTTGACCTTCACTTCGACTGAGTTGGTCATGGTTGGAGCATAGACATTGATGAAGGTTAAGGTGCTTTCTTCCAGACAAGAAGAGGAGTTTCATTGTGATGAGTCTGTCGTTTACTCCCTTGTAAGGTCCAGCGAATTTGCCAATCAGTGCTGTCGTCACTGCAAAGCTGACACCAGCCTCACGGTGCTCTTCACTTCCTCGGCCGCTCCAAAAGAAAGTGTATCCAGAGCCCCTTTCACAGATTTCGCTTTCTCCTGCAAGCCGAGACTAGCTTATGGCAGCAATGTCCTCGTTGTATCTAGCGAGTTCCTTTCCTATTAGGGCGGTTCTCCTATGGGGTCTTTCCATGTTGTCTCTGTCCAGTAAAATGCGTACATTCCATGCGCCAAGTGTAAGGGGAACAATCCCCATGTTCTTCTTGGTCTTGCTTTAAAGGTAAATTGTGTATTCTTTAGAATATGAGCATGTGTATGTAAATATCTTTGACAGTGTACAGTGAGTAATGAGGCATCGGTGCCAATCCTGAAGTGAAATATGTGATCCATTGCACGTTGCATTTTACATTGAGCATGTCAAAGAAATGCCTGATAACGTATGGCAAGACCTTCACCGTCAATTCATATTTGAAGGTATGTTAGATTAACATGATTTATTATGTTTTGAACAATATCCAAGGTTCAGGAGTAAGAAACAATTATAGATATTATATAGGAAAAATAATTGTCACCTGATTCCTGTTAGTGTTGTATGCATTATTTTTTATAAAAATTGTATTAAGAAAGACAGTCACATGAAATTTTGTATCTTCTGTAGAGATGTAAGAAAAGAAAACTATAATTAAAAGCTTTAAAACTTAATTTATTTTAAAAGTGACTTTCTTAAGTTGTAAGATGTGTTCACAAAAAATGCATATATATATATATATATATATATATATATATATATATATATATATATATATATATATATATATATATATATATAATCTTTTAGATGATACTCCTTATTTTTAGCAGCAATGTATCTCTCTCAATACCATATACAAATTTGAATGACGGATATTTTCCGAAGCCTTTAAATTGTGTTCTTGCACATAATAGTGATTGTATACTATAGATATGAAATGTAACATCAATTAGTTATATGGTATATTGTAATATTGGGACCCTGAGACAAACATACTAAAAAAAGAATCAAGACCACATACTGGAATTAATGGTTTAAAAAAGTCTGAACATTCCAAAATAGATCGATGCATCCCGAAAAGACACAACATATACTGTAGGTAGATGTGGACTACCCGGATTCCATTCAATCAACAACCATGCTGCAAAGGTTATAGAAATTGTTTTGATCATGGTAACATTCCAAACTGCATGAAAAAGTTTAAATTGTTGTATGGAATATTAATAGGTATCATAATATGTCCTGCACACCCACCCACATCCATATATCATCATGGCTGGCTTGCTGGCTGTATGGAAGAAATTGAAGAGATTACTTATTAATGATATACATGTATTGATGATTGTGCTAAGTAAGAAGGATAGAAGAATGAAAAGGGTGGTCTTCATTCTTCGACTAGATCATGTTGGTATCAAAGCTCATTCATTAATTCATTCATTCATTCATTCATTCATTCATTCATTCATTCATTCATTCATTCATTCAGTCAGTCAGTCAGTCAGTCAGTCATTCATTCATTCATTCATTCATTCATTCAGTCAGTCAGTCAGTCAGTCAGTCAATCAGTCGATCAGTCAGTCATAGTCAGTTTTAGAATTGTTTCAGATTTATTTATTTTGTTTTAATATCTTTATTTGTGTCTTCATATTCTGAGAAAACTGCTTCGACCACTCCATAGGTTTCAATATGTGGTACTATTAAACAAGTGCACATAACGTGCTTTGTGTTACATACGGATTTCCCCAGGACAATTTTCCTTTCTGTACTATGTGTTTTTCATGGTGTCTGGAACACTTGTCATTTTGCACATAGACTATGATCATTTTTTCTGTCTCGGTTAAATCTGTGCATAGGGGTGGGGTGATCGCCCTTGGAGTCTATAATTATGTGCAGCATCCAGAGTTCATGTTGACATGCTAAGTTCGGTACTTCAGATAGTCTATATTACATTTCCTTGCCAGCATACGTTTATTGGTTTCTGGACACTTTGATATCAGAGATGGGAAGTGTAGTCTTTATCATATTGCTCCAGTAATCTCAGAGTCCAAGGCAAACGTAAACCTCCCAAGTGTTTTAAGTTTTGTTTACAGTGATGATCACAATCTTTAACTGATTATGTGTATTGCTGAATGCACCTTAAAGTTTCTTAAATAGTTAACATTTCTGAGTAAAGAAATGCTAATTGATCCGTTAACAGTTTTACATTTCTGTGTTCTTTTGCTCAGTAAATGTCTTTGTAAAACAGTGGATATTCTTATCATTTTCTGCCATGTCTAGATCAGTCACTATGAGAACCCAGACATACTAAATTCATACATCCGTGAATTCCGAAGTTAATGGCTTGCATGTATTTGGCTTAAATGTTATCTGACACGTGTTCTATGGATATCATGCATTACTTCTGATACAAATTGTGTGCATATGCGAATATATCTGTCATAAATGGTATGAATCTTGTATGCAGGAACTGATTGTACTTGTACTATATTTAGAAATTTTATCTCAAGGAATTGCTATTCAGCAAGTAATATAGTTACTACAGGGAATGAAGTTCATTAATTCATTCGCGTAACTTATTGTGAATTCTTTCCAAGCGATACATTGGAGCATGGCGACCAAGATAGTCAAGTTAGTCATTTATAGCCTGACGCAGTACTATGTGCTAAGATGTCTAGTTATGTTATGGTTCCATTTATGAATGCGGCTAGCTGCAAGATAAAGACAATAATCTCATGATAACATTGTTCAGTACCGGCATCAGCATGCTTACTAGCCCATATTAGCCTTAGGTCCGTTGAATTACGATAAGACGATATCTGACGTAACAATAGTGATAATTATTGTTCGATCCGAGAAGTAAAAGAGCTTGTCAAATATTAGGCTGCATTGTTATTTATTTAAAGGGCAAAAATAGCTCCATATTTGTACCGCGCAGTTGAAAGGAGAACAAACAACCAGGTTACGGCTGGTAATAATAGAGAGATAGAGAACAGAGGAAACAGAATAGGGTAACTCTGACCTGTCATCAAGGTTGACCTTGAGAGGACCGAAAGCAACCATATTCTACAGGCATGTTCAGTAAAATGAGATTGATCGTTCACTCGACTCTGATGAAATTTGTTTTATCAGTATAATAGAACGGCCAATTGCATTGCTTATAAATTTTGTAATTCTGTTTTCTAAGTGAACGTATCTCATTCAAATGTCATGTTCAGTTTTATTTTTTAATTTAATTGATTGAATTGTCATATTTTACATACGGGGGTTCGTGTTGTTCTGTTACATACTTTTGCTCAGATCTCTGTTTTTCTATCCATTCATTTCCTATTTTATTCTATTAATTTTTCAATCTCCTAGATAAAGATAACCCTACCAAAGGTGCCATTACAAGTGGATGGCCCCTAACAAGACAAACTCCAGTCTAGCACAATTTGTTTTCTACTGTTATCCATACCATGTGTTACTATTGTGTAACAGCTTCACGGCAAATTACCACAGCTTGAGATGAAATTTAACCTGCATTTATTTTCATGTTTCTTTTAATTTCTAGTAATTTCTAGATTTGTTTGAGGACTAAATCGGATTACAATTTATTTAAGTGTTATGTTGATTAATAAAAAATCACAATTAGACTTTATGTTTTGTGCATATTTAACGGTCGGCCAATTTTAAACTTCCTTGTATTTCTGATACATTGATATCAGATAAAATCCTATATAATATTCAACAATCAATAAATTCTTTTAAAATTTGCAAAAGTATTTCAGACACATTTTTTTATCGCTTTGTTAACCAGGTGAAAATTTTAATCGTTAGAAATAGGGTCACAATTATTACTTCCGGTTCAGTACCAAAGCATGTAGCGATATGGAGTGATTGTTTATATTTTGGCGACAGTGCACAGTTAATATTGAAGTACTGATGCTGTTCTGGAAGTGAAATATGTGACCCATTGCACGATGCTTAGTTTACAATCCAGCCTGTCAAAAAAATAATACGTATGGCAATAACGCCTCTATGAAATTGATAATTAAAGGCGGTTTAATAATAAGACATAACTCACTATGATTTGGACACAATATAAAGGTCAGTACTGAGAACAAATATAGAGACTATATTAAAAAAAATCAGTTGTAACCTGGGTCAACCTGTCAGCAGTACGACGCAAAGAATGCAGAGATTCATTATATTATATACTATTGTTTATGTATCTTATAACGTTATAACTAGAAATTGTCATCCATTGCATTGATACAAATTGTTCTTTATGAATTCTTTATAATAAATGTGTTTGTTGACAACCTTGCTCTCTATAGTTAGTATTTAGCCCCCACTCCCACCCCTCCGTACCCATCTTACCGCGCAACTGTATCTGATTTATTGATTGATCAATGTATTGATTGATTTCATGCATTGTTTTATTTAAATTAAGAATACTTGTATATTCATCGCATATTTTCTCCTTTCATTATTCTGCACGCTGCTTGTAAGCAAGTCGATCGAGGGAACCCAGTCTGTACATTATTACATGGCACGACGGTCAATCAAGAGTGCGGATGTATACAGGCATACAGCCAATTTCATTTTCAATCAATGAGATAAAACAACAGAAAATGTTACTCGATTGTGAACTCGTCTATTGCTTGTTTGTTATTGATACGCATAAGTCATGAACGTAAAAGGAGCATCCGCATCCACATTAGACACACAGGCAATCGACATCGATGTAATATTTGCTTGGAACAAAGACATTTTTAAAGGCAAAACCAATTAGTTTTTTAAAACAGTAAAACCAGCAATCAGTAAATAAAGCACGAGAAGGGGAAAGCGTTTAGTTTAAATATTCATAATTATTTAACATTTAAAGAAAAATGGTGTTCTGTGTAATCATATATATTCCAGAGAAGGAATGTAAATCAGTCACTCTGTGTGTGTGTGTGTGTGTGTGTGTGTGTGTGTGTGTGTGTGTGTGTTGTACTTTTAACGTAGCTTTAAAACGTTTTTTGTCATATCGCTACGATGTCTGCATTGAAGTAGTTTATAGTGATGTCTAGCACTGGGGCATTATGCATCATGTCCCACCCAGTCACATTATCCAGATTCCTGACACCAGGCCGACCAGTCCTAATATTAGCTTCTTAATGCTAAGCGCCTAGCGAAGCAGCTGCTTGTACCTTTCTTAATACGTCTATGGTATCGATCAGCTGGGGATAAAACCTGTGACCACACGCCTCCGAATTTGTTTGGTGCCAGAGTGACATTTTACCTTCCGAGTCAAAACTCGCCACTTTGTTACATACGTTTCTTTTTCAAGTAACCACAGGAACTTTTCAAAATGGGGAAAGAACTTTTTAGGTACCAAAATAATTAAACAAATAATGCAAATGTGAAATACAAACCATATTTTTAACTCTCTCTCTCTCTCTCTCTCTCTCTCTCTCTCTCTCTCTCTCTCTCTCTCTCTCTCTCTCTCTCTCTCTCTCTCTCTCTCTCTCTCTTTTCTCTCCACATCTATCCTTATTCTGTTACCAAACTTTTTCTTCAAAAACGTTTACTCCGCAAAAAGTAAAATGTCGATTGATGGAAAAAGATGTTGGGCGCGTGAGAAGCCGTGTTGCAAAATGATTAGCTTGTCGTACGCTTTATGTCAGCAAACACTTTTGTCTCTCGCAACGGCATGAAGCTCTTCATTTCATTATGATCCCCGAAAGAAAGGAAATGTATTTCCTGGGGATATATCGATAAAGGCAGTGCTAGAGCAAGACGCACACTTTCCTATTGACGTCTTTAGAAATTGTATATATTATCTCGTTGACGTTCTCCTTTAGTGGTGCCGTAAAGTCAAGTCATACAGGTCCGGCCCTAGGATGTGACTGGTTGTTGTTTTAGGGTTTAACGCCATTTTTCAGCACACGATTGGCTATACATGGCGGCCAGTATTACTGGTGGAGGAAGAACCCTGGAAAACCCCCGGAAAAAAAAAACCGACCCACGAGAAGCTACTGGCAAGCTTTCGTACATAACTACATTAGCCGAATCTTAGACTCGAACCCACGCAGACAGAGGTGAGATGGCAGTGATCCGAAACGGAAAACGCTTTAGGCCACTCGGACACTCGGACACCCCCCACCCCCAGATGTGCCTGACCCATGGCAGTAAGCAAACAAATTGTAGTGCGGAGTAGTGCGGCGCCCAAGGCTGTTGCATCGTTCGCCTTGCCCTAGGGTCGGCCCTGACGTCATAGAGCTCATGCATAAGAATGTGACGTAAAACGTCGAATATTTGTTTGAACAGGTAATACAAACCTGTGCAGCCATGTCCTAAACCTCGTGCTCATCAACACACATCGTGGAAACTTGTTTAAAACAGATGTTCTCGTTTTATATTACTGTGTGTCATGACTGATTTTGTAGCCGTTTATAGCTTTGTTATAGTTTAGTGATTATTTCATTAATACGGGGAATCGGTGTTGGAGAGATATTTTTCAACCCGATTAATTAGCCAATATTAGGAACATGACTTCACGATGTATAATATTCACGATACTTTATGACAGCATGTATTAGTTTCGTAAAATGAACACTCACTGATTTCTTAATATTGGGAATTACTTTAGGGATCTGTGTTTAGCAATCTGAGAGAGGTATAATTCTTTCTATTTGATCTTTCAGTAGTGTGTTGTATTATACTAGACTTCTTTTTGAAAGGGATAATTTAGGAATCATGCAAATGTGAAACAAGATAAACCCTGAAAGTCTGACATAATAAGAGATATGTGATGTATGGTCATTGAGTGATTCAAGTAAATAATGTGTTGTGTTCAAGAAACTTCCACTTGACAATGATTATTGCCTTGAAGTCCTTGACCATAGGACGAACGTGAACTGTCAAAGCCAGACTCACACGGAACATTTTTTATTCGCTAGGTTATGAAACTCTTGAGTACCTCAGTTGGGTTCTTCGTAGGTCAAACTCTGCCCTCTGTATATTGTTATTTTGATATCTTTACTAAGTTTTCTGCTTTTTTTTGTTTGTTTTTTTTGTTTATTCTTAATTGATGAATTGTCGTTTTGGTATCAGTGTCAACGTCCGGACATTTTTTAAATAGCTTTTTATAATTTAGTCATTTTTGTGTATGGTCACTTGTTTAATATACAATATTTGCATAGCCCATGAGAGAGAGAACATTTTTTAATACAAAATCATTTTTATATTATCAATTCACTGTAAAGATAATTCATCTGGCAGACTTATAAAAGTTGTATCAACATTACCATTGGAAATTTCAGTGTCTAGCATAAAATAAATAGTTTCAGTAAATGCAATCAATTTTTAAAAATATAAAATACTAGCAAAATTAACAGAAATGAAATAGAATATAAATGTCAACATTTTATAAACGTTTACTTAATTTTAACTCTACGCGTTCCTTAACTTTCAAAAGTCTCTAAAGAAACAACTGACAACATTCGTTTCACTTTCCGAGTTAGATATACAATCACTAATATTAAATGACTATATCTCTTGAATATATAATTGTTACCCGTTGGACTTCCCTATTAAATATATCCCAGTTTGCAATAAGAGAATAAAAATAACAAAAAGCGAAGCTGACACTCTGATTCTGTTGAATTATGCAATGTTTATGAGGTAATTTTTAATCGTGAAATCAGTGCCAGTAATTTCATTTTCTCTTTGTTCTAGTAAATTTACATTATGGTCTCAATTTAGGTAGACTTACTTCTAACTTTAGCCGCCTATAAATTGATAACCTTTTATAAAACGAACATAACTTTGTCTATTTTTGCTATCTATAGTTCTGTCTGCGTCATAGCTTACCTTTTGTGTACTAACCTTCCCACTGGGCCTGTCTGAGATATATAACTGGCAACTCATGAGAAAACTCATATTTAAAGTGATGCCTGGTAAAATTCCCAATTTTCCAGTACATATTTTCTTCTCGCTATTCGGCACATTTTGTAGAAATTAATATATTTGCAATTTGAGCCAGAGTGTTGACTAGAAAAACAAATGTCTTGAAATTGCCCTGGTATAAAATAATTCTGTAACTTGATTCCAGTTTTAAGCTGTAATAAACAAAATCCAATCCGATGGTTGCTTGTGCTCAGGTCTCGATCTTAGCCTCCATTTCATTTTAGAAACCTTTAATAGGATTTTCTTCTAAGAATAGCCTAAAATAGTTATTCTTTCTTTCAGCGTAATAGTGAGTTACACGGGTTACTATGTGGTGGCAAAAAGGTCGCTGGCATAAACGTTGAGAATTTACATTAAAGTCTTTAAAGTGTTACGCAAGTTACACTCCCTAAAATAAAGTGTTACGCAAGTTACACTCCCTAAAATAAAGTGTTGCGCAAGTTACACTCCATAAAATAAAGTTTTACGCAAGTTACACTCCATAAAATAAAGTGTTACGCAAGTTACACTCCATAAAATAAAGTGTTACGCAAGTTACACTCATAAAATAAATTCTAGATGTTCGACCGAGTCATTGTTCTGAGGAATCCATGCTTTATTTAACATCTGGACATTTTTCCATATGTAACGTTTTGCTTATACTGTAAAAATTACTGAAACTGTACATAGAAACTTTGTATTCTTTATTTAAACTAATATAATCGAAAATGATACTTCAGAACTCACGGCCTGCTACAAAATCAGAAGTTTCGAATGCAGAACTTAGCTTCCAACACTCGTTGTCAAATGTTTGCATCAGTAATTAGGTGCTATGTGACGTTATTGTTGTCACCGTCTCATTAAACATACTCTGTTTAATATCAATTTAGGTTTTCAACAAATATATCTCGCATCTGATATTCAATAACATATTAAGACAATCTGCAAATGTACAGACGATAAACAGGATAAAAATTAATCCATGACATTTTAATTTTAAAAAGATTTTCATTCAGCAGAAACCGTTGAGGAATTATTCGCATTTGAAGAAACGATCAAATACTTGTCACAGAATAAAACGTTCTTGAATTAGCCTACAAAAAGGTTTGCATTATCATTCGTAGCTGTTATACATTTCTGTTTACCTGACTTTGGTACAGGCGCCACCTAAAATTGTATAATATGCCGTAATACTGGAATAAAGCTAAAGAGTTATGTTACATCAGAGACTACAGATTGGTTTAAGCCAGGTCGAATGCGTCTTCTATCTTCTTTTTTTTTTACGTTATACTTCTAGTTATTCGAGATGCAAATATATCGATTGCAACAAAATATGCTGAGTAGCTAGAAGTAAATCTATACTTGCTTTGTGCTTTAAAAGAAAGCATTACCTTACATGCAGTTTTTCAGAATCTGCCACATTGAAATGAATCAATGCATTTTGTGATATGTCTCAGGGGGTGTCAGGTTTTTATTATAGTCTTGTCGGCTTTCCGTGTAAAGAAACATGAATACAACCAGTCGTATTTCAAGGATACGGAGTATATTAAAAAAACATGATTAAATGAAATTTTAGCAACTATTTAGGGAAAAGAACTTGAGCTATGAGTTTGTTCTATGAAGGTCTGTTAAAATCTTTAGTTTTTCTTTCCTTTATAATCAACGTTTTTTTTATATATATAAAAAAATCCAACTTCACACACATACACACACATAAAAAGTCATTGATATTATTTGAGATATATAATACATTTTATTATCCCTACGAACCTATATTAGTAAACCTCATTTTGCAATATATTTTTCTTCTGTCTGGCCATTTCATCATGACGATGATAATTTCATAGCCCAGCCATACAGTTCAATTTTCACCGCTCCGGTGGCCTAGTGGCTAGAGAGTCAGCCGCGAGAGCGGGCGGTCGTGTGTTCGATCCCCGGCCAAGTCATACCAAACACACAAAAATGATACTAACAGCTGCCTTGCTTGGCGCTCAGCATTAAGAGGTTAGTGTTAGAACTGGTCGGCCTGGTGTCAGGATAATATGACTGGGTTGGATATTATGATACATGTTTGCAGCATGATGCCCATTGCTAAACATCACTATAAACTGCCTCACTGCAGACATCGTAGCGATATGACTGAAATTTTTTTAAAGCTACGTTAAGAATCCTAATCAAATAAACAAACATTTCAATTTTGACAGAGAGAATCCGAGGAAGTTTCAGCCAAATTATGTTAGGTTTTATTCATTCAGAACATGAAGGTGTAAGATCGAGGAAATCATCTGGAAGTAAATATCTGGAGAGCCGATGCCAAGAAAATCAACTTCCTCTTACACTCATTGAATGATGTTCTCCGTACACTCACAGACCTAAAGACTTATTGGTGACACAGACTGCAAACTGTATGGGAGACTTGGAACTTTAGAACGCGTGCTGTCATCTTGCAATGTAGCTCTAGCAGACGGTAGTTGTCGTTGGCGCCATGAGTACTTGTTGCGATTTCTGCTTAGACGGATATAGCCAGGAGAAAGAAACATGAAGTTACAAGCGATCCAACCTATATCAGTATTGTGAGAAGTGGTGAGACACAAAGTCAAGCCAAGAGGAGTAATTAGCTGAGTTTGAACCCTTTACCACGAGTACCAGTATAATGTTTGGTGACATGGAATCAAGCGATTAAAACAGGATGCCGTGGCTTCGAAGCACCGACCTTTTCGCGTGTCATCGGAATTACATGACCTAGCGCAGGAAGTTAATGACCAAGGTTGGCAAACAGGCCGAGGAAGCCTCATACTATGTTTGATGGAAGAGAAGGGAGACATGAGAAAGCTTATCGATTCCGTGCTGAGTTTGACCAACTCGGTCTTCGCACCCTGGGGAGCGTTTTGTCATCTTTTATATTTTCTGGTTGATTGTCGTGGACATACCAACACGCCGTGAATCCTTTCTTTTCAAGGAGAGCCATTTTTATGACCTCACAAATATTTTTTTTCTCAAAGTTATTATCAGACTGAAACTTATATATGTTTGTTTAGTACAAAATCAATTATATAGACGATTATTTAAACCCTTGGGACACTTATTACAAAATAGACTAGCCATTCTTATATCAGTATAAAATACAATGTTAGAAAATCACAAGTGTCACATTGCAATGACAAATTAATATTTCGCAGCAATTGATTTCTTTAAAAAAAAATTTATATTACCATTTATATGGCCTTCGTTGGACCAATCAAACTATTGTAACGTGATATGTTATGAAGTTTACATTTGAAACAAATTAAACAGGCGGACATTTTAAAGTGTACATAATTTATGATGAACATGTTATGTCTTCGTAAACAGTCTGACGCTCCTGTTTCTTACGGACATATTTATGTACCATGGATCAAATGATGTTTCAGCAATAACGAAAAGCAGCCATTATTCAATCAGAATTCTACTGTAAAAGCAATAATGGACACATTCACAATTCTACTGTGTTAGCAATAATGGAAAGCGGTCATTATTCAATGCAAAATTCTACAATGTCAGTAATAATGAAAAAGCAATCGCTATTCAATCAAACTTATACTGTGTAAGCAATAATGTAAGCTTTCATTACTTAATCCGAATTTTACTGTGTTAGCAATAATGGAAGCAGCCATTATTCAGTCAGAATTCTACTGTGTAAATCTTCTGAAGAATTATAATGTGAATCGTGACCAGCTGTAAATTAACTGATTAGATAGATTTTGACGCAAAGTTGCCATAATTTTGAAAAATTTTGAAATAATTTTGACTGGAGAATTGGTCTACCGTTCTTTATCCAATATCCTTATTTACAGGTTAGTCGACTGTCAATGAAACCTCAGCTTATGAAGATTAATTTGACATCCTGGTTTGACAGTATAGTGCTATCCTGATTTGACAGTACATTGACACCCTCATTTGACAGTACATTGATATTGTGAGTTTATATTGCTCGTGTATTTTATGGAATTGTAAAATATCTCAAATCTTGAAAATAATAAATAATTTAATATGAAACCGAGTAGTGCAAATTGAAACAGAACTCCATTGTTTAAGAAAGAATTCCATATTTGTCCTTGTTTTTCCACCGATGTCTCATAGCTGTTTAGAAGAATAGCGAATAAATTAAAATCAGGTACATACAATTTATTTAATTCACATGTACGAATTATTACAATGATCTCAGCAATAGACACAGACATTTGTAATCGTGGTGCTTCTCTAGCTGGAGAATCCAAATGCTTCCCCCACCAAGGTTACCGAATTGTGTTGATCATAATACTGCGTTAATAATAATGCCATTGATACTAGATTTAGGTACCTGGGCCTTAAAATAAGATATATTGTCAATCGTACTATCAGATAGTTATCAACGTCGTCATGCATCATATCATGCTAATGCGCAGAACGATGAGAACAACAACTCAAGATGTATTACGTCCTGACACCTAAACTTTGGTATTTCGGAAGAGGATTTATTGTGAAGCAAAGCTTCATTATTTGGAATTTATTTCCGGCAATGACGACTAATAACAATTCTTTCTAATGATTTGTATTGGCATTTCCAATTAATTCTGAGCCACAATGGTTACGCAAAAGTGCTTTCATGTAGATGACAGATTCAGGATCATAATTCATTCAAAACTTGAGACAAAATGACAAATCAATACGAGTCAAAACTACGTCATCTTCAGTGATAGCAAGACAATGGTATCAGACTGCATTACCCATTTTATGAACTTTGAAAGCATCGAGCAACGTGTGGACGTATGGATGCATATTCTTAAGGAAGAAATAGCTTTACTAGTGAGACTTTTTCAAACGAAATCTAGCATCATAATGGTGGGAAAAATGGATGCGGAGAGAAATTTCATCTACTTCATATTCCATATACTACAAATATTTGGATGAATACAGTAAAAAAAAATAGTTTGTTATATTCTTTAGCCGAATATGTTATGCCAAATTTGTCACAAAAAAAAGATTTACAATTCCCGTTTCCTGATTTTATTTACACATTTACAAACTGCAACAATCAGTATTGCGCTACATATAAAGTGTATTCTATACAACTAAGTGGATTTTGCAAAGTCATCCACACCGGACTGACTGGATTGTGAAGTCATCAAAACTCATCAAAATTCATCAAAACTCGAAGAAAATCTAAGGCCATAGACAAGTGACCGTCAACTCTTGCACATAGAGACCACAAATATGCAAGCTAATGCATTCACATTTGAGTCATCGGTGTCCTGTAATAGGATTACACTTTCCCGAAAATAATTATTGCATAGTTTATGTTTTCCACAGAAAAGACAACGTGTCAAGTCGACAGGAATTCTTAGTGACAGGTTGAAGACTTTCTACAGACCACAGTCACTGTAACGTGATCTTATCCACATCCCATGATGTTAATATTAACTAATAATAGTGATCAAATTAAGATGCCGGTATCACATCCTATTAACCCTACTGTGTTTTTTTATCTTCCGGAAATTGTGATATTTTAAGAGAAGCTGTCTAATTGCTTTGGAGTATCCCAAGTGAATCGTAAATCCTACGCAGTGTCTATAGAAAGACCTTGCACTCGCTTTTCTTACTTCACCTTGGAATCCGTGGTTATGCAGGAATAACTCGACAATAAATTTGGAGTGTAAAACATCCAAATGCTTCAAGTATAAAACGGTTTTATTTTCTCTGTAAAATTCACAATTAAAAATCTCAACTTACGGAAAGCATATAGTCTTATCGAGAATGTTTGGATAGAAATTCTATATTGCACACGAAACTGCGATCTGTAAGTGAAAGGTTTTAGACAAAAACTCGCTTGGTTGTTTGAGTAACACTTTGTTTTTTGTTCCGCGAAGTCTAAAAAGCACATGAAAGTGACAATGTTATTACATTAGAAAACGTCAGTACGTCACTTTTCTATAAAACAAAATGCTATATTATCGAAATGTATGCTTCCTTCGTCGAGGTTAATAATAATAATAATAATAATAATAATAATAATAATAATAATAATAATAATAAATTAGTACAGCGCCTAATCAGTAAAAGTTCTAAGTGGTTTACATTATTAACAGCACATAAAAACATATTCGCAGACAATAATATAAAGACGAGCATAATGAAATTACGAAATAAAACATGATGACATTAACATTAAGAAAGTAAACATTATTAAATGTTTTAGGTCTGTCTTTCAGTCGAAACACCTGAGATGTAAGAACACTGTTGAAAAGAGATTACAGTATCCTTTTCTATAAGATCAATGGGAATTTCGTTCCACGTAACTGAGCCCTGATACGGAAAAGAACATTGTATGTGTGACAGAGTCGTAGCTGGGGGGGGGGGGGGGCAGGCGGGTACATATGTCTCCGGGCGCCAAGGTACAGGGGCGCCAAAATGAGGCTTGCAACGTTACATTATAATAAGTAAACAAGGGTAATAAATTGGTCACAAGATCGCTGGGGCGCCAATTTTATAGTTCGTCTTCGGGCGCAAAATATCATCGCTACGCCTCTGATGTGTGACTTTATATTAAAAGTGGGAACAATAAGATTACGAGTCTCGGGAGAAGGGCGTAAGTGCACACACGCGTGTGGTCGAATCAATTTGATTAAATCAGATCTCTGCTGTAATACATGAAGATCTGACAGCAAACGCTTAGGGGTAATGTTCTGATAACCTATGTTATTAACATAAGCGCTAATTATATCTGCAATTAAACGATC